>OMLM01001252.1:14519-24574 GCA_900302695.1 Helostoma temminkii
TTTTTTTAAAATGTAGCAGCATCATTCTACAAGCCAATCAGTACGGTATACGCCACCCTAAAGGCTCCAGCTATAAGATGATCTGCAGCTGTGCAGATGTCAAAGCACCACGTTGGTGCCAAGATGTTGACAAGATGGTATAAATTAAAAATCCACTTCCTGTGGTCTGAAGCCAGGTCGTTTTGGCTGAACTTTCCTTTATGTTACCGTTACAATCAACGGATAGTTCAATGAGGTTGTGTTGAGATTAAATCAGTGCCGCCGTGCAGGAGTGTTACAGCTCTGTGAAACTTCTACTTGGTTAATATGTTAGACTCAAGTGTTGAGTATGTTTAGTCCAAAAACCAAATTCTCCCCTGAAGAAAAGGAATAACTTACAGGCTGTGTCACTCATGTGACTGAGGGAGTCGAGTGATTTCATGTAATTTACCTTTTTTTTATGTTTACTATAAATGTTTTGTTAATGGTATTTTGTGTTTCTTGCTCACAGTACACAAGCAAACAGACAAATTTGGTATTACTGATTCTGTAAGCACCCCGCCTCTCTCACACAGCAGCGGCCAGGCCACCAGAGGCAATCTGGGGTTCAGCGTCTTGTCCTAGGATGCCTGGCACATGGTCATTTCTGTACTTTACAGAAATGCAACATGTGCAGCTAAGAAGGGTGTTAACCACGTTTCCAGTGCAGTTCTAAAGCATCTGAATAGGGGTGTTTTGTTTTGGCTCTGTACACAAACGGTGGACAGTAACGATGAGCTTAACGTGCTGACTTTAAGAGTATTTCAGGGCTTTTCCACCAGATGTATTAATGTGAGTGGCCCTGTATGTGGTCAAGATGAAGTGGGGATTCAGATTCAGTCAAACTAAGTCAGCTTCCACAGATTGTTTTGCTCTTTCAGACTGAACAAGAGCATGAAAAATAGCACCTGAATCTGATTTTCAGGTTTAGAGAATTGGAGCATTTTAAGGCCTTCATCTTATGAATGGGTACTGATGGACATCAAAACCAGATCTTACTAATTATCTCCTAACAGCTGAGCATTTCTTCACCTGCTATGAATTATCAGACCGTGCTTAGTTGATCTTGGTAAACATGATAAAAGTTGACTTTCTGCTTGGAGAACCTAAAATTCTGGAGGTTTTTAAATCTTCAGATGTTTGGAAATCAATACCGATAGCAGAGCCCGGTACGGTGCAAATAAACCTTTGTATTGCCGATATCCAGTGCTACTGCCAGGTGTTTATTTGTCTGCGTCACGGTCTCCACGCAGCCGTCTCTCATGCTGCCGCTTGGTGATGATATATTTGAAGAACTCGTAGACGGACCAGCTGATGGCTGTGGAGGGCATCTGGTAGATGACCCGGGCTTGGATGCCCTTGAAGAAGGCCGGCATGCCTCCCATCCTGTACACTGTCTGAAACGCCTTGCCCAGACCAGAGATGTGGCGGCCGCCAGGTGCAGAGGCGGTGGCTGCTCCAACTGCTCCGGCTGCTGCTGTCTCGGCTTGGATCATATGTATGGCCTGAGCCTCTTGTGTGTTGAGGAGGGTCTTGCAGACATCGAGGGGAGTAGTGGCAGCAGCAGCCAGGGCTCCAGCCAGTGCACCAGACACAACGTGGGAGGAAGGGTTGTACTGTCTATGGGGGTTGAGGAGCTCCTGAAGGTACTCGTAGGTCATAAAGTGGAGCGCCTGGAAGGGCACGTTCATGGTCAGCTGGGTGGTGTAACTGCGGTAGAAAGCAGTCGGGCCCTCGCGCCTCATTGTGGACCTCACGCAGTCCAACACACCATGGTAAGGTGAGTTGAACATTTGCATTCGCTGTTTCACAACTGAAAGAAAAGGGAAGAAAGTCAATGGAAACACCAGGGATACACGTTATAATCACTCAATCAGATAAGGAACTGAAAAGAGCCCATTTATATTACAACCCTCGCCCGTTAGTAAAGGTGTAACATAAACACAGCCAAGATGTTAAAGGTTGTTAACAACAATAGGTGGTTATTTCTTCAAGTAAGCAAACACTAGCAGAACACAATAAAGGCATCAAGTTCATGTTGTGTCTCATCTTAGTTTAGCAATGACAAATATTTGTTAAAGTAAAATTATGTTCACAGGCTTCTAGTTCACAGCTGAATCTACAGCTCCACCAAGTGTCCTGATGATAGAACTGCATCTTTAGAAGGATTTTCTATAACTGTCCCTGAAGGAGGTTGAGAACAACTATTAATAGATCTTCACTGTGCAGGATGTTCTGCACGTGTGTGAGAATCAGGTGAGTTGACATAAGCGAACAAGGTTTTACCTTCGGCTGGGTTCATGATGGCGTCGTGCAGCAGTGTGGCCATGCAGCCTGCCACTCCTGCAGAAGGCAGAAAAGAGGAAGTTAAATCCACGACCACAAGGACATAAAACTTCCTCACTCAACCATTACCACTCATTTACGTTTTAACTTTGTGCAAATGCCCAGCTGAGATTAGCTTCAACATTTAGCTTCATTACAAATATTTTGCATACCAGTATTCAGTTCTGTTATTTTACTCACTAGCTTGTTCCCTTTATACATTTGTCCCCATTTCCCAGTAGTTGGAACAAAAAAAGGAGAAGCATTATGAATGTAAAAGTAAAACCTGGATGACATCGCACCATTTGCAAAGTGGCTGTTAGCGCCGGGGTGAATTGCATCGCTGAGTGTAAATTTGATCTTCTCGTAGCAGGCGAAGTAGAGAGCGTGGGCAGGCCCGGCACCTACTGCCAGCACGTTTACACCTCTGATAGGACGCCAAATACCCTCAGTCCGCACTATCTGCCGCAGGGCATCCATCACGTTCCTGTAGCGCGCTCCGGGCTCAGGGTGCAGGCTCTGCATGCGAGTCTGTGGTGAGAGACAACATGTAAATGTATTAGATCATTCAAAACATTTTTACTGATGCCATTTGTTGACTTGAACCTTGCCAACACAGTGTACAGACATACTTGAAAGGCTTCTTTGTGAACCAATACTTGTGCAAAAACAATTTACTGGCAACAGCTAGATACATCAGGAGGTCATATGTACAGAGCTGTCATGTTACCCTGTTCCATTAGCATTAGCAAGTCAATGCAATCCCCCTTTTCAAAACAAAAGAAGGATTTTGTTTTATAATCCATACATCATCACCAATACCTACAGCAGAGGCTTTTACAAGTTGAAACCACAATTATTTAGTAATCAAATATTAAATTTTTTAGCTCCAGCAAACCTACACCCACCAGGAAATAAAACGTCAAGTGTGGCAGAGCGGGCACTTGCTTCATCATATCATGGTTTTGTGCACATCTATAAAACTCACCAACACTCAATCGTAACGTTGTTATTTTAGCGTTCTGGCTGTAATCTCTCCTGTCTACAAACTTCTCAAGCGACACTGTTTCAGAGTTATTGCAGACATGTCTGAGCCTGCTGCAGCTGACTCACACATGGACTGTCCTCTTCTGTAAAGCCATGCTATTTAGCCTGCAAACGCTCAGGATTCATGGGAAACGGTGCTCTTTAAAGGAGACTACAAGCTTAAGTACTGGATAAACAACAATATTAGATCTTTTTTACACCTATCTTAACACAACAAGGACCTCACACAACATACAGTTGAAAAAGGCTGCATTCAAAGGCAGGATTTAGTGTTATGAACAATGTTAGAAATTTCAATGGGATCAAAAACAGACTTTTACAATACAACAAACACTTCTGCAGGGATGCAAACTTTAACAGACGTTCCTGTATTTTCTTAAAGCTTTTGATTTAGCATTTTATTTGTCTGCACCTCATCTTCTCACTGGTATAGAAATGATTGTCAACTACAAACCACAAATAAGAAGTTAGTGTTGCATGAAGCCGGGAAGTGATGCCTATCAAAACTTGGCGTGCCACTAGTGTTGGTCACAGATAAGCAGTGTTCGCTGATACACAAGAAACATCAGTGAATATGTGGGTGAATAAAGTGCGAGAATACCAATGTAATGAGTCGCTCAAACTAAAATTACACAATTCAGAATCTTTTCATAACACGTAACAAGGGAACTTCCCCAGTTTGCACAGGGATAAACATTTACACTGGAGGAGGGAACGCGGCTGCCTCCTCGAGGCCTCAGGGGACATTCCTGTTCGCCACACCGGGAAAGTGTTCAGTCATCCACAACATGAACACTGATTTCAAATCTGGCCTTGATTCAACATCGAGACAGACTCAGACATTATAAAAAAAAAAAAAATCTAGCAGAGTGTTTAGATCTATAGAAAACTTGTGCAGTCAGAAAATCACTGTTGGGTCAAACGCGGAAAAGAATTGAAACATCAACGTGAAACAAAACTAAAACGTCGGTGAAACAATTATTGCTAATTCAATTTGAGAAAAAAAAAAAATTGTGGCCAGTTACACATTGCTGAGAAGCAACAGGAAACTGTTGTGAAAAATAAGAAAGATACTGAGGAAGTTTTTAGAGGAAGTAAGAAGTTTGTAATTTAAAGCCAAACAACTTCCTTGAGCCGAGTGATTTTGCAACACCTCCTACTTTATTAAGTTTACGACTCAGACAATGAACCAGACTGCGGACCAGATGGTGAACCAAAACAGGAAAGAAAACACTTATTTAAAAGCATCCACACCTATAATTTATGTTGTCAGCACGTTTTCCCTTTTAAATTCAGCTTCAAGCTGCCTAATTACACCAAGCTGAATTTTATAACCTGACATCATGCTAGGCTGGAGAATTTACTTCAATTTTATGATGAAGGTTTACTCTCCCTCAACATGCACACACACATTTTTGTCTGGCATGCCTTACATAACTATAATACAAGATCAATCGCGTTCGTTCTAAAGGTAACTATCACAGAATGATCAATTACGATGTGTCAATACTTGCCTATGATAATAAAACTATAACTCTTTATTTTTTATATGCACGTCATGATTTAGTCGTAACTGCCAGTTAAAACACTGAGCAAAATGTGGCACAAACACACAAACTAATACAGTCGCAAAAATATTTTCAGAAACCAGACAAATCTGCGGAGCGTGATGAGACCGTGATGTAAAACCCTGCAATGAAAAAAGGGGAGTTCATCAGTTTCGAGGCTGTTTTCTAAAAACGCCATGAACTGGAAGGAATTCCATCAAACAGTTTGTCGTGAACAAGAGCATTGTTTGATTGACCGCTGCTCCAGGAAGCCACTGAGAACGGTCTGTTCCTCGTCTTATGACACAACGTGGAAACAACAACAGCATGCTTCTCAGTCATGTAGAAAGATGAAGATAAATTTGAATGTACTTTTGACCGGACAGCAGGGTCACGGGTGAAAACAGGAATTAGCGTCGGCTAAAACGCATCTGATTCTGGCGTTGAGACACGATTTGGGATCAAGCAGCAGAAAGTCCAGAATGCTACTTTCAGGCTCAATAAACATTTCCTCCTCTGATATAAAGCTGTAAACCAATACGGTAAATTGTGTGCCATCATGCTTATCTGCAGAGTAAATTGTTTTTACAAGTAGTGGACGGGAAATTGATGTTTATTTCAGTCTTGTATAACAGGAAATAATAAACCTAAATCAGGACGAATGGGAAAATACAAATCTGTTTCGTAAAAATGTTCCATTCCCAGGACTGTATTAGTTTTTATATTTCTCCCATGTGTAAGTAGCTTCTCAGTCTCTATTGTGAGGCAGAAGTGTCCTGAGACCTCACTCTGAATAAAGGGAATTCAGTGTGCACACCGGCGACACAGAGAGCACCTTCTAATGCCTTCACATACTTGTTAGAATTAGTGTGTGTGTAATGTGTAATCTGAACACAGTGAGAAAGTCATGAGCACAAAGAGATTAAGGTTGAATTTCAGGGAACCTGTTTGAGAGAGCCCACATAGACACATCCATTATACTGTATAAGACATCTCCAAGTGTGTAGTAAAAAAAAGCTTAATTAAAGTTAACTTGGTGGCAAATAAATCTAATCTGATTTCCCTCTACTGTCAGTGTTACAGTAACTTCACACACTGACACACCTCCCTGGCAAGACAAGGTGTGTTTTGCCTCCAACAGTTCATTCACCAAGATTGTCAACTGTTGATCTAGTGACCCATGACACCTTAATTAATAATCTACTACCACTGTCTCTTCACAATGAACTTTAAACATGATCACTTGTGACACTTTCCCCACATTAGGTCTCCAGTGATGTAACAGCTCAAACAGATAGTGTGTTTGTGGTCGGATCTAAAGTGGATTTAATTTTTTTTTTTTTTTAATCAAAGAGTTAATTATAGAGTCGGGACTATGGATAACAGCAGTAACAGTAACACTGAAGCACAAATGCTACCTGGCTACACCCAACTGCATTAAAACTGTGAGAACAAGTGGTGTGGAGTTACTATGTGCCTATTTAAAGACAGAGTCGTAAAGAAACGTACGATTTATAGCTTCACAAGAGAAGGAAAGCGAGAGAAACACAAGTTCAGTGACGTGTCCGATAATGGATGCATGTTAGCACAGACAGACAACTGCTGCTTTAGCTGTTGTGCGAGTGTATGTAGCGTGCTAGCTCAGCGAAAGGAGACGCAACTGTCACGTTTTTTAGTTTGTTTTAATTCATGTGTGCCAAAACGTCACCTGGACCGATGTGAGCGTGCTCTACCGTGTTTAGCTATTCGTTTGGACCCCACTGAGGCGCCTCGTTTCCTGTTCGGGTAACGGTTGTTAGTTAACTGACCTCTAGTAGCAAGGTGAGCTAACAGTTAGCCTACTCGAGCTCAGGCTTGTTTTGAGGCCTACAGTTACATTAGCTCGACATCTTTGCAAACAGTGTCTGCGGCCCTGAACACAAACTTAACTGTGTTTTCTATTTCTGTGCTCTGATACCTTAACACAGTCGATGGGGTACATGAGGCAGTGCTCCATGATTCCAGCCACGGCTCCTGCCAGCATGTGTGTGCTGGTTGCTACTCCCTGAGGCAGTCCTTCATAGTCCATTTCTAGTTCGACTGAGGTCGAGGTGTCCGAAGTTGCTCGATGTAACACCGGGGTAAAGTCCTGTTCCCCTGTCATTCTCGGTGAAAGTGACCCGACAAATGTCCCTGTGGCGCCCAGGAGCCTGCCACCCAGCCATCGAATCTCTGCACCGGCTGTAGCGCCTGTGACCCGGCTGTCGACGCCTGGTGTGTCCACGGAGGTTCGCCGGGACACGAAACCGTCCGCTTCCATTCAAGTGGACAGATAAGTCCGTCAGGTGTGTTGAATCGACGACTCTGGCGTCTTGCCGATGTAACTCCAGGTAATTAGAGCCCCAGCCGGGCCGGGCAGAGAGACGTCTTGGCGGGTCGCTGCTACTGCGCGGCAGGCGGCAGCTGTGCAGAGTCCGGGAACCGGGGGAACGGGAGGTCCGTGAGTCAGCTAGAAACTGAATTTGATTGGACAGATTGCCTGTCAATCACGCGCATGTCTTTTAATGAGCCAATCAGGTCACCACATGAGGCGGGCGGCGACATACGTCAGTGGGTGTTGACCATGGACGTCTTTTGTAACATCAGGAGGTCACATGTAAATTGACCAGGAAGTGTTTTAAACATGAACGGGACGTCCCGAGTTGGAATTTTAACGGTAAATTATAAAGTACTTACATCATTTCTGACATGTGTTATCTTGATATCATTTTGATTGTCAGAAATGAAACTTAACCATCTGAAAGTAAAACCTGTTTACAAACTACAGCTGTAAACTGTTTATAGCTTTTATAAACTATTGTTTATACAGTTAAGACATAAGATACATGATTATATATAGGTTACACGCCTATCATGGCCCTCTTCTGCCTTCCAAGCACATAACCTGGAATGGACTGTCTGTCTCTCTCCTAATCTTCCTCCAGGTCTGCACCATGGGATGAAAAATAAGTCCAGGTCAAAGCTAGAAGAAGCTGATATGTCCTCTCTATTATGTTTCTGTCCATGTTCTTATTGCTCTGTTGTTCTATTCTCTGCTGCCTCTTCTTTGTCTCTACGCTTTTCTGTCACCCTGACCGGCCGAGGCAGATGGCCGCTCACCATGAGCCTGGTTCTGCTGGAGGTTTCTTCCGGTAAAGGGAGTTTTTCCTCTTCACTGTTGCCCAGTGATGCTCATGGGGGGATCTGTTTGGGTTTCTCTAAACAACAATGTAATGTTTGACCTTTAATATGTGAAGTGGGTTGAGATCACTGTTGTGATTTGGTGCTTTATAATTAAAATTGAACTGAATTGAAAAAGGATTTGAACAGATTATGAGGAAATAGGTTCCTACCTCTCCTAAAGAGATGCTGAGATTATGTAGGTATGTATCTTTTTGGTCACTGTGTTTCTCTTGTGTTGTTTTGTACCTCTTTGTAGCGTTTTTCTTTTTTTTTTTTGGTCATTCTGTGTCTCTAGGTGGTCATTTCCTGATCTTTGTAGTCATTTTGTCTTTCATTATAGACATTTTTCATGTTTATGTGGTATTTTTGTAATTATCTTTCTTTACGGTTCTTTGCCACTGTTTGGGATTATTTTGCATTTCTTTGTGTCCTGTAATTGAGCTCTATGACTTTCAAACTTTACCTGTCACTTCAAAAAGCAGCAATGGTCCTTGGTATTGTATTATTCATATTATTATTATTCATAATGTGTATATTTTCATGTACCAATGCCTCTTCATGAAAAGTAATAAATTCAAAGTGCATTAAAACTAAGCCAAATATATCATTGTTTCAGAAATTAACACCGAGGCAACTTTGTAGTTTTAGTTTTTTTTATCAGCATTAACATGTTTAGTATGACAGCATGTCTAAGTATAGTTTTCAGACTTAATAAAAAGACCAGAGAAAACACTACCTGGCAAAAAATAAAATAAAATACACTTCTAATGTCACCACAAGATGGCATATGATGCCTGGTTTCCTGTTTGTTTGTTTGTTTGTTTGTTTTTTGCAAATTGTCACAAATTATTCAGATCATCAAGCTAATTTTAATATTAAGGATATTGAGCATAACCTGAATAAATACAAAATTCAGTTAAATGATGATTTCATTTCTAAGGAAAAAAAGATATCCAAAAAAAAGTAATTTCTCTGATTTGTAGTCAAGGAAAAAGTAAACGTAAAATCATAATACTAAAGAATTGTATCCAAGCACTGCACTTGAATAAATGTATTTATTTAATGTATTTACCACCACTTTATGTGAACAAAGCTTTATTTACAAGAACAACAAAATGCTAATGGTGAATTAGTTTTCCTACAGCACCTGAACGCAGCAGACGTTGACGCCCGCCACCCCTGCTACGTGCTCGATGACGCAATCAACCGGTCTACCGGAAGACGGTTGGGTTTTTTGGTCATTTCCTTTTCTTTCCGTCGACGTCTTCTTTTAAAATAATCCGCAGGGGAACCAGTGGGAGATGAGAACAGGTTATCGTCTTTTCTGTCGAAGAAACAACACATTTTACTGACCGACAGGGCTGTCATGGTGGAGGAGACGTTTATTTAGGTAAATATGCCACAGACTGTTAACGTATGGACACACGGAAACGTTACACGTACCGTTAGCCGGTTTGTTACTTAGCAGCTGGAACTTTTACTTAACTAACGTGGATAACACATAAAATGTGTTGTTTGTTCAGTTTAACAGTCTCGCCACTGTGTTTTTATACAACAGTTTCATCTTATATAACACAGAGATAAGCCAGAGTGGAAAAAGCGTGGTTAGCTAATAGGCTGCTAAAATAAACAGCATACTGGCTAAGCTAGCCTTAGTGGTATACTGGGTCAATATGCATGTATTTATCATGGGATAATCAAAGGAAACATAAGTTAAAGGAGGAATTAATAGCATATACAGTGTGGTCGTTTTATAGAGAGATGTCTGGATTTATTGTGCCCAACACATAGATGCCATTGTGTTAACAGAAACATCTGCAGCTAGAACAGAGAGATGATAGCTGGTCTGCAGGCAGCTAAAGATTATTTTCATTAATGATTTATCCGTCAGTTAAATTATCAGCTGAGCTGTTTATT
>OMLM01001252.1:24594-59969 GCA_900302695.1 Helostoma temminkii
AATGTTCTTTTTTTATATATATATATATATATATATAAAATTTTTGGGATCTTTTAGGCTTTAACTTAAAAAAAAAAAAAGCAGTAGTTCTGTTAGTCACTACCGAGCCTCTTCTCCATCTTCTTTCCTTCAAGCAGCAGAGAAGTCTCAGCACTCGACAGGATCCTCCTCAGATTGCAGGCATCATGAGGTGACGACTGTGACGTCTTGGGCTTTTGCTGAGGTGGACTTATGGCAAGGTAATAAACTAATATCAACCTCATGCAGTTTGGCGTTTTACAACGTGCACAGTAGGATTTACATAACGGTATATTACTTTATCTAACTCATAGTCATGGTCCACAGTCTTGATTGTAGTTTTTCCACTGCAGGATCACGTTGTCCTGCCTGCCGGCCTCCTGGTACTGCAGCGTGTCCCTCCTCTCACTGGGCTGTGCCCCCAGGCAGAGGCTTCTGCTTCTACTGCTACTCTTCATCTCCTCCGCCCTCCTCCTCCTGGGGACGTATCAGAGGCAGCTATGGGGTCACCCACGGGACCCTAGAACTCGATTCAACAAGTTAGTGAAAAATTAGCTTGTGGAACAGTTACACAAATGATCTTTAGGCTCTATTTATCTGCTCTCGTTTACATATTATTCAAGTATGACACATTGATTTAATTTGAACTATATTTACTCAGTGTTAACCAGAAGGCACTAGTTTATTATACAGTTGTGACATTGCCTGATAACACACAACTTGTTTACTGGCCCCTGACTGGACTTAACATTTTCATTTTGAATAAGCTCTGTCCAATCTACACACTTTCCAGCAGAAATATAAGTGTCTTCGTGTGTGAGTGGCTAATCATTACGAACCTCTTCTATGTGTATAACTGATAAAGTCAGCGCTGCACTGGAAAACTCTTGGTAAACAGAGTGAATAGATAAACCAGCTTTGAGACTAGTTGTTAATGTTTTTGGCTCGACAGCTGGAAGCGACTTGAGCTCCGTTTGTGAGAATGACTGCAGGTGCTTTCTTCAGAAACCAAGGGCAGACAAATACACAGAGGTTATGGACACTTTGTAGTTTCAGTTCAGCTCATCTGTATTTTAGTGTGTTTGTTAGCGTTTTAGTAGAAGTGAAGTAAAGAGGGAGAACGCTGTGGATACTTCTTACCATTTTTGAGGAGATTAAGATGCAGCTCTCATACCTGCTGACACTTCAGGTGTTTTATATCTGCAGTTTTCTCCCATGCGTGATGACAATGAATTTTGTGTGGGCATCTCCAGTGTGCCTCTGACTGCCATGGAGCTGCCCCCGATCACACTTGTTTTTACATCTATGATTAACAAAACAAAACGTCTGAATGGGATACACAGTGTTAAACCGGCGAAACAATATGTACATAAATTGTGTACATTTTAAGCTGCTGTCATCTGATCTGTAGTCGTATACTGTGCATAAGCATCAACCCTTCATCTCATAATGTTTTCATTTGTCATCTTTCAGGTACCTCTCCATTGCAGAGTCCATGGAGGCCACTGATGTCCTCAACCCTGCTCTGAATTATGGGATTGTAGTGGATTGTGGCAGCAGCGGCTCTCGGGTCTTCGTGTACTACTGGCCCCCCCACAACGGGAACCCCCACACCCTGCTGGACATCAGACAGATGAGGGACCACAACCACAAACCGGTCGTCAAGAAGATCAAGCCTGGTGAGCTCAGTTCCTGACGAGTGCGTCGCATTGTTTCCTTCGTTTTTTGTTACAGCGCTTCGTTTCTGTCATCTGACCTTTGCTCTCGCCGTCTTGACGTGAAGAAGTCTTACACACAAACAAACCAACAGGCAGATAGGACTTGGCTCTCATCAAACATAAAGTATCAGCTCTATAATAGTTTATTCATGTCAGTAAGTCAATAATTTTACAGTATATATACTATACAGTACTATAATACTGTATATTTTAGAGCCGTGTTTTGGAAAGAATCTGCCCATATGACACGGATCAAGATGCAGTATGATTCAGTATATAACAATATATATATTTTTTTTTAGGTCAAAGTTTTATCTAATTAAAAAAACTGTGATGGTATAGACCTCCTTACTGTTAGTAAACATAGTGATGTTTTTTGGTGGGCGGGGCATAGCTGGATGCAGAATAACATCCTGAGCACATTCAGTAACACTGGCTGGCAGACTCTTATTTTAACAATGTCTGAATAAAATACATTTTTAATATGTGCAGTCACTCACTCTCTAGGACCTGGAGTTTTATTTTAATAAAAAGTTCACATTAACCAGCGGGACTGGATTTCTCAACCGTTACCTACTGTGGTCAAACATCAGATGCCTGTAACTACATCACCTGCAGATCACCCGCGACAAACTCTACGAAGCGTGGGTTACAAACATTTTGATGTTTGCCTCAGTTGATCTTTTATTTGTCTTCACTGTTTACTGTCATTAGCAGCTGGTGTGAGATTAAACCTCCAGTTAGAGACATTTCTACTTCAGTTCTGCTGCCCGGCAACGTAACGAGACGATATTTTCACTACTTGATGTAGACTGAACTGAATGTGTCTGCCTCTGGTTTTCCTCTCTTTTGCCTCCAGTTAACACTGTGACGTAATGATGTTGACATAAAGTGCTCTATCAAGAATACACCACCATACGCAATAAGTTTTTTTAAAAGTGTTTTTTATGCAGTCAGAACCTCTGTTTGTTTAAAATAATTGGGTTGTTTTGTCTTTCGCCTTCTCTCATTGTTGGCCCACCACTAAAATTCCACAGAGATCTGGTTTTAAACTTGTCAATAGAGACATTGAGACACAGACAGTTACTCAGAACTGACTCTGGACATTTTGGTGCCAGCATCCATATCTTTGCTTATCATTGTTTGTCCCTTTGGCTCGCATCCAAAATGAGTGTGTGAAAGAGACAGGACAGAACATGTACTGAAAATACAAAGAAGAAGGGAGAAGGAAAAACAAAATATGCTGAAAACAAGAGAAAGTGTCCTGTGTCTGTTTTTCTCTTGTTTTTGGAACTTACATTTAATCTTCAGTTCAGATGTTTCTCAAAGGCAGTTTTTCTGATTATGTTAATTAGTTAACATTAGTTAGTTCAGTCCCTGTTACTGTTTTATCTGAGTCACAGGGGACAGATTCTGAAGTGGCACCAGACATGATTTCTTCCACTTCTGAGGGACCCTCTGCAGATGCAGGCTCAGGTTGAACATGTGCTGTACTAGACCACATAGATGAGGGGCACAGACCTTCAGCACCTTTGGGCTGACTCCATCTGCCCCTGCAGCCTTTGTGGTGTGAAGCCTGCTCAGCTCTCTCCTCACCTGCTCTGCTGAGTTCAGCCTTGTTCCCTTCCTTGATCCTGACAACAGTCTCTGAACCTCCTTCTCTGCCTCCCTGTCACCAGACCTGAATGCTTCTTTTCCTGATTTAAGATGGCTTCGATGTCCTTGGTGACCCAGGGAAGCAGCAGATTGCTTTTGTGGGAACTATGGTGTCCACACAAAAGTAAGAGTGTGTCCCAGTCTGTGGCCTTGACGCATCCCTGCAGGGCAGCACTGGCTCCATAAGGACACCTCTTAACAGTTTTAGTGGTGGTCAACTGCCTCAGAACAAGAGACACATAATGAGGTTGGAGGTGCACCAGGTTCTGGTCTGACCTTCCCAGAGGGGGGAGGGCAGTGCAGCTGTGTAAGCCTCTTTAACATTATCATACATCAGGTCCAGTGTCCCCTCCCCTGATGGGACAGTCCACAAACTGGGTAAAGGTGGGAAGTGTCTTTGTTAGAGAGACGTTATTGTCACTGGAGATCATAAACAGGGCGTTGGGGTGTCTGGTCTGGAGTCCAGCAGTGACTGTGTGGATGACGTCACACGCTGCAGCTACATTAGTGCACAGACAAATGTAAACAGCGATTAAAATTGTGTGTAAAAACTCTCTGGGTAAATAATATAGACGGAGCCCACAGTTTGGGTTTGTCCCAAGAGCAGCATTTAAAGGATATGTGGCACTTTGGACCCTGGGATATCTCATACTATAATAACATTTATGAGTTTTTAAAAAATGACACAGTCGTACTGCTGATTAGAGAGACTCTGCAATCATGATGAATAATCTAAATGGTTGTGTTATTCATTTACATTTATCACTTTAACTCATCTTATGGCAGCTTACAGCTCATATGTAACATGAAAGGAATGTTGTTGTGTTTGCTATAATTTTATCAGTTCTTTAGTGAACTCGTTTGTGTCATAACTATTGGTTAAAAATAATTTTAATCTATATAATGTTGTTTACTCTCACACATCAGTATCAGCACCAGGCTCTAATTTCAACATGACTGATACTAATTGCAGTAATTATCTGAGATAAATCTACTGCTGTGCATGAAAATATTGTTCAACACAAATGAATAAATGATTATATACACTGGATGTGATCAGAACAGATGATGATGTGACATGAAATGTGTCTTGTTAATGAACCAAACATTGTTTTAGTTTTTTTTTATTATATTTATAATTTATTACAGTCTATAATAGTGTCATTTATTTCAATGTTTTGCTCACAGAACAGAAACACCTCTTAATATAATGCACTCTTGTAAAGCTCCACCGTTCACTATTACCTCAAGTGTTTTTTCTTTCAAACACAGTGACCAGTGAGTGCAGTCCTCTCAAACCAAATGTTTTGCTTAGATTTACTAAAATGTGTGTGGGTTGTCCTCTCAGGTATCTCTACTCTGGCGAAGACACCATGGCAGGCCAGTGACTACCTCCATCCTCTCCTTAGCTTTGCTGCTGCTCATGTCCCAAGAAACAAACACAAAGAAACGCCGCTCTACATCCTCTGTACTGCCGGCATGAGGCTGCTGCCAGAGAGGTAGGAGGAATAGTTCTAGTGTAGCATCTATATATTTTTTTAATTTCAACCAAATTATGTTGTACTGTGAGTAGGCATGTTCTGATAGGGAATAAAGACACAACTGATAAATATGAATGATAAACTGAGTTAAACATTAAGCTAGGTGTAAAAGTCCCCTGTTATGTCTGTAGCTGGTTGACTGAATGCACCTGTGCTTGTTTCTTCCCTTGACACATCTCTGCTGTGCTGCAATCAGCAGAAGGAGAGAGTTTTTGTTCTGCTGGACAATCTAAACTAAACTAACATAGTTTAACAACAAAAAACAGCAAATCTTAGATCGTTTACTGTTTGTTTAGTGCTAATTTAGGAACATATCCTCCTTTCTCATGGAAAAAGCACCAATATCCCCAGAGAATACTGAAATCTATAAGTTGGTAAAAAGCCAGACACACAACACTTCAGCTCGCTCTCAGTGGAGAATGATATTGAGACTAAACACACGTCAAAGCAGCACCTTGTGGAAAACTATATATTTAAGCAGTGTTATAACAAACAGTACCAAAACTCTTACTTAACAGCAGGACGTGCACAGCTTAATTATTGAGGATGCTATAAAATTTTTTATATATTTTAGTTAGTTAGTTAGTATTTTTATTCAGATCCTTTTGCTGAATTTGTTGATGGAAAGTATCTATTTTTGTTTTCCATGTCCCAGGTTTAGATATTCTGAGGCATCACAAACGCCTCGGTCTCAGCTAAAACCAATTTCCACATAGTTGGACTGAATTTTAGATTTGCCGTGTTAAACCTCACTCTACCCTGTTACTTAGTGCAGCTCTCTTTCTCTGTTATACTTTGTAGCCAGCAGGCGGCCATCTTGGAGGACCTGGTCACTGATATTCCCTTGGAGTTTGAGTTCCTGTTTTCTCGTTCACATGCAGAGGTCATCTCTGGGAAACAGGAAGGTGGGTGGATGCATTTGCTTACTAAGCTATTAATTAAAATATTTGCTAAATTAAAATCTAAAAGAGTGCATCGTTCAGTGTGGCAGGAAATAACGTTCCATCTGTGATTTCTAACTTCTCTCTGGCTGTTTTTATTTTTTTTTATTCTGCCACTGAAGGGGTGTACGCATGGATTGGCATTAACTTTGTGTTGGGCCGCTTCGATCACGCTGACGAAGGTGAGTGTGAAGGCGAAATAAGACGCCCAGTATCTGACCTGACTGACGTGTGAAATTTATGACATTGCTTTCTTCTTCCTCTGCTGTTTCTCAGAGGACGCCACGGTTGAAGTCACAACAGGGTCACAGAACCAGCAGCCGATCAGCCGGCGGCGCACAGTGGGCATCATGGACATGGGTGGAGCGTCACTGCAGATCGCCTATGAGGTGCCCAGTGCCATCACCTTTAATTCACCACAAGAGGTGAGGAAGAGCTGACAGACGTGACCGCAGGAGCAACGGTGTTTGCTTCTGACACTCGAATATCATTCTGAATTAATTTATTGCCTTTATTAGTCAATATAATCAGGGATTATCCTGGAGCAGAAATAACATCATCCAATGTTTTGTGTTAAATCTCCAAAAATTCAGTTTACAATAAAGCAAAACATCAAGTTTGTGGCATGTTTGCAGATTAACTATTGTCAGGCTCTACTGCCGACCTGAAAACGAAACCTCTGTGTTAATCTGCACCGACATCATGTCTCTGTGTCTCGTTTTCTAGGAGGAGGCGGGGAAGAGTGTGCTCGCAGAGTTTAATCTGGGCTGTGATGTGGAGCACACGCAACACGTGTATCGCGTCTACGTCACCACGTTCCTCGGCTTCGGAGGGAACATGGCGAGGCAGCGCTACGAGGACCATCTGTTTAACAACACGCTGTCCAAGAACAGGTGAGGATTCACACGCTTTTCCTTTATGGCTGCATCATATGTGACCTAATAATCAGACTATGGTTTAGTCCGGGTTGGCCAGTCCTGGGTCCCGAGGGCATGTTTGTTTTCCAACCATCCATGCACTTCTAGCTTCTGATTGGCTGAACACACCTGATCCAGGTAATCAGTGGGAGGGACAGGACTGTGGCCCTCGTCTGGTCTGGATAACTGGCAGCTCTTATCTCCTCTCCTACCAGTACTACAAAGAAAAGAACTATATTATATATACTATACTGAAAAGAAAAATTAAATGTATATTTTCTGTGAAAATGTGATGTAAAATATAACCAGTGGCACTGACAGTCTGTTGTTTAAGGCAATTATATCAATATCCAAATGAGTGCTGTAATTAAATCGCGTTATAACCGATGAAGTATCGTGGGTAATTTGCTAACGTTGTTTTATTGTTTTTGTTCAGGTTTCTAACCACACAGACGGGCCTGCGCGAGGACAATCCGTACCTGGATCCCTGTCTGCCGCTCAGCCTGTCGGACACAGTGGTGAGGGACAATCGCACGTTGTACCTGAGGGGTCAGGGTGACTGGACTCAGTGTCAGGATGCCGTACGGCCTTTCCTGGGCCTGCACAACGGCACCATGTCACCAGGGGGCGTCTACCAGGTATGACTCAGTTTAAGTGCTTCACTGTAGAGTCAGTAGCAAGCTTCGCTTTTAGGACAGATGAAGGTTTTAAACTCTGGAGCGGACTAATAGCATTTCACACATTTGGTCTTTTTAATTAAGAAGATAACAACAACTATTATTATTATTATTATTATTATTATTACTGTATAGTTTTAAAAAACTGTATCTGTACTATACTTTAGTACACTTAATACTTGAAATGAAAGTAAAATGTCCCTATCGATATGAACAGCCGTGTACACACAATGTGTACATTTAGCGCTATATAATACTCTGTATAGACATATCCTACAAACTATCCTTTCATGTGGTTTTCAGGCTCCTATCAACTTCAGTAACAGTGAGTTCTACGGCTTCTCAGAGTTTTATTACTGTATGGAGGATGTGCTGAGGATAGGAGGACAGTACGACAGTGACAAATATTCCCGAGCTGCTATGGTAACCACAAACACACCACGGTTATAAAGTGTCATGAGTAACTGGGCTAAAAAATGCAAATGTACAAGTTTTAGTTTGCTGATGGAAAGTTTACTGGTGTTTGTTTCGCTTGCCAGGACTACTGCTCCACCAGGTGGTCGACACTGAAACAGCGTCTGGACAGTAAGCTGTTCTCTGAGCAGGCCGACATCAGCAGGCTCAAGTAGGTTTGTCTTTATTCACCTCACGCACCTTTATTGTGTTCGTGTGGGTCATGGCGGCTTCTTTCTGTGCTGGTGGCGAACATGACATGTTTCTGTTCTGTGGCTCATTTGTTTAGAAACTGTTGGACTGTTCTGAACAGTTAGATTGTGTCTTTATTGAAAACTAAATGCTGGAATAAAAACCGATGCAGATCCGCCACTAGGAGGAGCTGTCAGTCATTTCCAACCAAGTCAAACGTCATTTTCACCCTTTACTCACAAAGTTTCTGTGTTTTGTATTCATGTATAATTCTGTAAGGTCGTAGCTTTACTGTGTCTAGTGCCTTGAGATGATTTTTGTTATTTTTTTATAATATAAATAAACTGAATTGAACTGTGCCACCTGTCAAAAAAACCAGACGTCCCATCGTCACTCAAGCCTCCAGATGTGAAATAACAAAGTCAAATAGTGTTTTATCAATGACTTTATTATTTTTTCACCTCCTATAAACAAACCAACAAGCTCCATAGCAGCTTTTCTGGAGAAGTCAGATATCAGGCATCATTATCTTGTCTGTGTTCCTCCTGTACCTCTTATAACTGCACTCTTCTCAGTAATCAGAAGAATATCCGGTTAATATTCTAACATTTTACTGGTTTAAAATATTAAATACATTAATAATGCAGGTTTCAAAAGGTAAAAAAGCAGCTGGAGCTCTGCAGAGAGCGAACGTTAACGTTGCAGCACATTGGAGCGTCTCTGTCTTTAGGTGTAAACTGCTGCTACTTTTCAGGCCTGTGGAACATCCACCTATTAACTGTAGTTAGCTATGCAACAGAAAGATGTCCACTGTCCATTTAATTCTCTGTGAAAACGTCTTAATTTATCTTCTCTGACCGACCGTGCTGCTCTTTTCAACTCAGGTATCAGTGCTTCAAATCAGCCTGGATGTTCGAGGTGTTGCACTCCGGCTTTCGTTTCCCCACCAACTACCCGAGTCTGAAAACAGCCCAGCTGGTTTATGACAAAGAGGTGCAGTGGACTCTGGGTGCCATCCTGTTCAAAACCCGTTTCCTGCCTCTCAGGTAAACCTTACATAAACATACAAACTAACTTAATAAACGTATAAGGCTTGATCAGATGAGTTGTTTCCGCTTCTGTACCGATTAAACTATTCACCTTTAGGTTATGAAACAAATCCAAATATGCACATGTTCTCACGGGAGTATGCAAAGTGTGACATAATGAAAGACCACACACAGTCCCAGTTTCCTCCAAGCAACAACGAACACTAAATGTAGTGTGAATTTAAAATGAAAAAAAAAAGGTTCATAACCCTGAAGCGTGAAACGCGTCCTTTTCTGTCTCCAGGGACCTGCAGCAGGAAACCTTGCGGCAGAGCCACCCTAGCTGGCTGCGCTCTTCCTTCGTATACAACCACCACCTGTTTTCACTCTGCATCCTGGTCGTGGTGCTGGCCATCCTGCTCTACATCCTGCGCCTTCGGAGGATCCACCAGCGGGAGCAGAGACAAGCAGAGGCCCTGAACCTCCTGTGGGCTGAGGAGGGAGAGGCTCTCCTGCCCTGAGAGGGAACGTCTGCGACAACCTGCAGGGGCATTTCTTTCTATCTGCTGTAACTGAACCACAAAACCAAAAGTTAAGAATGTGAGTATGAGGGACACACAAGGAACCTGGGAATTATTCACCAGCCAAAGGTGCTAGGCTAATGAGGAAATATGGGAGGATTTAATTGCATGGAAAAACATCACAGAGACAATTTAATGAGCCTGGAAATCAAACTCTAGTGTAAAATCTTTGATCATGCAGCTTTAAACACGGAGCCCATCTCAGACTGGCAGCGTGTTGGGTTCATTTCTTCCTCTTCGAGACAAGTTTGGATGAAACAAATCACCTCTGCACCACAGGATCAAACCACTCGTTTCTTCTAAGATCTAGTTGGTAGTTTCTCGACAGTCTGGACAGTCGACCCAGATTCAGTGTCACTGTAAACGCCTTCACCGCTGAGGTTATTTAGCACAGGAAACTGTCAGGAAATGTTACCTTGAGGTACATTAGACAAAAAAGGCATCTCATCTCTATAAAAATATATATTTTTATATATAATTTTAAAAAGAGCCACAGCTGTACTCTGAGGTTAATGCTAACATAGCCTGCCATGATGCTAGGATTAGCTGTGTTCACATGAGGAATCGGAGCCTTTCGCATCCTATGACAAGTCGAAACGAATCGACATTGAAAAACTAACTTTGTATTTGTTTAGCTTCCTTTCAGTCGAGTGACTCATGGCAAGATTTTAACCATGTGTTAGTGTAATGTTTTAGTTTGTAGGTGTGGCTCAAAAACAAACGTGAACAAGCTTGACACAGACCTGAGCTCATCCTCACTGAGCCGAGCTTTTAATGAACATCAGCAAAAGCAGGATTCGCTTAAAACTAAAATCTAATACAGGTGGAGCTGGGGGCGATGCAGAGTTTGTTGAATGTGGACTACATTGGTGCCAGTGTGTCTCTGCTTCATGTAATAATATAAATGTTGTCTCAGTTCAGGAGCTGCATCCTTCAGAGGCTCCAAATCTGTTGTTTTACAGTCTTGTGACAATCTCCTTCAAATGCAGCCTTGTTTGCTAAGACGCCACAGGATCTGGCGTGTGGAGACTTCAGAGCCCTCCTAGACCACGTCCTTCGAAGAGTGCGTTCACTGATTTGACACACAGCTAGCATAGAAGTTTGTAAGCATGCTACTGTTAGCATTCAGATTAAAGTACAGCCAAGTTTAAAGACTGACCAGAGAAAGAAAGAAAGAGCTTTTCCCTGTGGTACAACCCTAAAGCTTTCATGCTTTGCTAGTGCTAAGGATCTAAAAGTAGTCTGTTGCCATGTCTTCAAGAAAAACAGTTGGTATAAGACCTGAATATTTTGACTGACAACTGGGCATTTTACTACTTTTATGTGTCCAGATCTGTCACTTTGCAGGAAACCGATATTTGTTTCATCCTAAATTGTAGCGGTGGAACAGCACACGACTTTTTAATTTAAAAATTTTAATATCGCCACCTAGCAGCTATTTGTTCACAAGTTCACACCCATAAAAGGGATTAAGCGTCGCCAGGCTATCATCGTGAGTGCAGCAGCACGTTTCTGCCATCGGAGATAGTGTTTCATCCACACCTCCACCCGTCCCAGCGGGATATTTCCTTGAAAGCAATCCTGCGGCCGCTGACGTCAGCTGCACAGCTCTCGCCTCAGATTGCGCTTTGATACTTGAATGCCACTAGTGTCCTGCCAAGACCTCCGTCCAGCACAGATTTTTGTCAGCGCAAACACAGAGCCAAAAGGCTTTTTAGCCTAAATAAGTGAAGTGATGTGCTCAGTGTTTGGATGGAGGCGCTGACCCACCCTGGAGCTCTGACTCAAGCAATAACTCCATGTAAGGGTAGTTTTATCCTCGGACCAAGATGGATGCAGTGTAACCTTCTACACTGTTTCCAGATGAGCCACTATAAAAAGGGAAAAAGCCTCGTTCCAAGAAAATGCATCCATTTACGTTTTTCTACTGTATTTCGTCTGTTTTCTATCGTCTTTGAATCTTGTAATCATGTTATGTCAGACTGATGCAGCTGTGCAACAACTGTGACGATGCAAATACGCGTCTGAGTAGCACCTGCTGAAACTTCCTGTGGAGTTGATAGATTCAGTCCCACAGTGGGATCCGATTTGGGGCATGATTCAGCCAATCAAATGATGACTCCGACGTTATTAAAGAAAATGCTGTGCTATGTTGCTAATGTGAATGTTTGGTTGTTAAAAGAGAGGAGGAGCTTCCTAAACTTCAGTGTGATTCCAGTTGTGCCGAACACGTTCCACTAGCACTTTCTCCTCTGTTCGTCCTCACGCAGGCGAGTTCTGACACTTCCTTGTTAATCTGTCAGTGCGAGTTCGCAACTCCGAAATCTGTGCTTCAGAATATTCTCAACGTGTGAAGCTTCTGACACAGCAGCTGAAAGACTCAGATGTTTTATTTCCAATTCTTCTTTTAAGTTATTGCCATAAATCAAAAACTTGTTGTGGGTTTTAGGATTTCTGCTGCTCCTCTTATGTGTCGTCTTCTGACAAAGGACCAATCTTTGAGTGTATTTCCAGAGCTGGGTATTGTGCAATGAGTAAAAAATAATTTTCTTGATGTTTGTTGTTCTTTTGTTTTTTTTTTTTTTTTTTTTCAAATTTAGGTACCTTTAACATCAATGTGTATAGAAGCAATTCAAACCCAATAAATGATCCATTTGTAATTAAATCAGTTTTGACTCTTTTGTGGCTGTGGTACACTGCAGATTTAAACCCTCAGCTCTGTCGTACAGAGGAGCTGCATCACAAACACTTCACTGTTTCCACCTATGAGATTAACCCTCCTGTGTTTGTTTCAGCTAACAGTGTTCCATAAAACCCACATTTTTTAATAAAAAGATTTCAAATATAATTTATATGTTCAAAAGCCATGTGTGAACAAAGTCATGGAACCTCATGACAAATCCTTGAAATTTACTGCCCTTTTTTAGAGAGGAAAACATGCAAATTGGTCAGATTCGACCGGAACATAATAGGAGGGTTAAAAACTCCCAAAAACTCAATCACAGCTTTTAAGCAAAGATGGTCAAGTTTCTAGAGATCAGATAAAAAAAAAATGTTTGACACAGTTCAAAGGTGGGAAGGATCAGCTGACCAACATTTCTACCTACTAATCATTCACCAACTCATACCTTAAACTGATTTCTTCAAGACTAAATGATAAAAACGTGTTGCAGTTGGATTTTTAATCTGGAACTCATGAATGTTGTGAGTACCATGATACATAAAATCCACATTATTATTGAAATGGGGAAAACGTGCACACGTAAAAACCAAACATGTCTAAATGGGTTGACAAGGCTAGAGCTAAAGATAAAATAAAAAATCTATTACGAGGATCAGTAATGCTGTGTTTGGAGTTTGTCATGTTTGTGGGACTTAATGCTGCCAATTAAAGACGTCCATGAGAGCTGAGATTGAATATGATGGTTAACCTCTCAGCACAAAAACGATTAGGAGAACAAAATGTCTGTGGAGAGACGTGAACATAGCAGATCACGGAGAATACGACAGACTGTGACACTGTCAAACCATCAGAGTTGGTTTAAGAGACGATTAATTAAGCAAAAACAGCTGTTTTTGAATGAAACGTGTGTCTGCAGCTCTGCGGCTGCAGTGAACCTGGACACAGTGCAGGGGTGGACACATGCAGGACAAAGGTTAGTTAACAAAGCACTAAAACCGACCGCTCTGCGCTGTTTATCTAACATTTTGTGAAAGCACACTTTGATATTCCAGATGGCCATTTAATAACTAAATATTTTAGGTTTACAGCAGTAAAATACACATTACTTATAAGTCAGTGTTTATTTGGTGAAATAAGCCTGAAATTCCTTCAAACCACTGTAATCTGTGTGAAAACGCCCGAGAAGAGGTAAAGAGTTTGAACACTAAAGAAACTCTTTAGATTTATCTATTTTTTTTATTTGATGTTTTCACATTATGTTTTTTGGTTGTTGAGTGGAGATTATTGGACAAAAACTGCAACAACACTGAGGACTCAAGTGCCCAAAGGACTGAGTGAAGACGCTTTAACAGCAGTTGGCGTCTGTCCACACTGGATCCTGCTGTGGAAGTCAGTGCCAGCGTGTGAGACAATCATTGCCACTACATGCCAAAATGCACAAAGGGCAGTCATTGCGTTCATTCCTTCAGGATGAAGTTATGTAAAAGCTCCTTTCATAAACTGAAGCTGTGACTCTGTGTGGCCTGTTGGCGGTGCTGCACAGCATCACTCCAGCTGGGGAGCAGAAGACAAAAAGCAACACCTCAGCACTGTCGCCTCACTGCTTAACAGTTAACACTGGAGAAGCTGCATAAACAATTAACAAGTCAAGTCTCAAAAATGCTGATTTTAGTTTCACCTTCACTCCAGGAATTATTGTTATTGTTATGAATAATTAAGAAAAAAGAATACAGCACGCTTCTTTATTTTAAAAATATACTTTAATACAACAGCTGCATATAAATATTAAAATATACATTATACAGGTGTACAGTACACTCACACAAAACCAAAACAAAAAATATTAGGCTTCTATTTGTACGGCACTTCTTGTAATTATTATTTTTTTTTCGTTTTTGTACTATTTTTGTTTTTTAAAGGTTACTTACTGACACAGGAGTTGTACATAAAGATGTGTTAATGTGTTAACAGGTCCAAAGTATTACTGTAGTACTGAGATTACAGAAAGACAGACAGGAGGAGGGAAAAACGGAAGAGTCAGGGTTGCTGTACAGTATATGACATGGCATTGTGGAATGTTTACTAGTCTCTTGGTTTGTCTTTCCTCACATCGTTCAGCTTGTTTTCAGACACATTAAAGATCTCCATCACTTTTTATTTCTAATGTGACATCACATTTTTGTCTTTTTCCTGCTCATTGGCATCTGATCTCGACAGAAACTTCTGACTTGGTTTTGGTTAAAGCCACGAGATGCAGCGTTTATGACCGAGAGCGGAGCATCTGTGTTTCAAATCTGTGGTGATATTTCAAAAGGTCATTTATCCTCTCGCCACCCACTGTTCCCCTGCACACTGCCAGTGCTACAACATGTTACATACTGTATGTGTCAATAGATCTGACTTTCATGTGTCTGGCTAAGAAATGGTTCTGCACATAAGCCACCATTAAACAATAAACTATAAGTTTTATACTTATAGTTTTCTATGAATTAAACAAATGATTTTTTTTAATTTGTGAGATTAACATCTGCTGGTAAATGGAATTTGTTACTTTTGGACAGGCTAACTGTTTCCTCTTGTTTCCAGTCTTTATGCTAAGCTAAGCTAACTGAGGCCTCTGGCTGTAGCTTTATATTTAATATGCAAACGTGAGTCGTATTAGTTTTGTAAGTAAAAGCTCAAATTATTCCTTTAAACGTTAAATAAAATAAATATAAATAATTCAGATTCACTAGAATTTGCTGATTTGCCTGTGGTTTTGTGTCTTAACATGTTGTTTTCGTATGTTGTGATGTTTTTCCTTTATTCTAGATGTATTCTGACATGGTTATAAAGCAATCTCAGTTGTCTTTGTGTCTGAGAAGTGCTACGCACAGTAAATAATCTCGCTGTGCTTAATGACAAACATGTTTACAGTCATCTTTTGTTTGGAGGAACTAAAATCTTTTTTGTATTTAGCAGCTAATTGAATATTTAGAGTCATGAAGACAGGAGTCTTTAAAATTGATGGAAATATCTTTAAAACACTGCTAAGTGTTGTCAATGCTAAGTATTTCTCTAACTTGTGAAAAATTCATGATGACACTCTGTTAGCACAGATTTGTCCTAAAGACACATGACATCACATCATCACATGATTTAAATGTTCTCACATCATGACATGAGCAAACTGAACCTACTTCAATCTCGTCTTATGTAAAATAACCAAAGCCAGAAAACTGAGTGCACATGTAAGATGTCTGAAACTGACAGTTTTTTAAAGGTGGCCAGATAATAAAAAAACAGATGCTCAGCCAGTTTCCTCCGCCTCAGTGATAAGAAAACTCTATGCTGACCCGCAGGTCTACACAGAGACCTCCCATCTAGACCCTTCCAAGATGAAAGTTTCCAGGTCAGTGACAAAGAAGACGGGGCCTCACGATGCAGGCTTCGACAGCAGGCGGGAGCGACTGGAGCCCTCCTCCGCAGCTGTCACGGTGTGACAGGAGGCGGAGGTGGTGGAGGGGATAATAAGGTTTCAGATAAACTTCTCCGAGACCCAGGCTAAGTGCTGTTTTTGGCCTCCTCTGCCCGCAAGCCTGACGCCTTTGAAACCAGAGATGCCTGAGTGTCTCTGACAATAAGAGCACTGGAGCAGAGTGGGGACGGGCACCTGGAGGTCAACAGCGTCCCACCAGTGTAGACTTACTGATGTGTCTGTTGAACCTGCTGCACAACAACGCCTCAACGCCTGGTCCAAAAACCTTCTAAAGTCACATGTAAAGGTGGTGACAAAGGTAAGCAAACAGTTACTGACACCACTTTTCTATTTGTCTGCCAAGATCTAGTGTTTTCAAGCAAAGACCCTCTTAGAACTTGCATATCTCACATAAACCAAGCCAACATTAGCACAAATGAAGAGAAATGTCTCTTGGCAACAGCTGTTAAACCTCAAACCAACAATCCAAATATATCTAATTTTGCAGCAGCATGTCATCTCATCTGGTTTGCACTTAGGTGGACCATGATTTGTTTTCCAACAGGACAATGATCCCAGACACACCTCTAGGTCATATGATAAGAAAAGGTATTTGTCCAAGAAGGAGTGGTGTGCTGTATCAGATGGCCTGGCCTCCACAATCATCCAATTGAGATGGTTTGGGATGAGTTGGATCGGAGAGCGAAGGAAAAGCAGCCAACAACTATGCAACTCGTTCAAGATTGTTAGAAAACCATTCCAGGTGACCACCTTATGAGGCTGACTGAGAGAATATATACTATGTATATATACTAACATATTCTGGGTTGATTAACGCATTTTGTTTACTACATAATTCCATAGTTTGGATTTCTTGAAAATTATGAAAAAAAAATGAAAAAACACTGAAGTAAAGGCTGTGCCCAAACTTTTGATTGGCAGTGCTTAACCTATGCGATTGATCAAAATAATTTATTTTTTCTCAAATCTTGTGTTAAAGACGGACCCGTTCTTCAGCAGCCATGTTTCCAGCCACTTTAATGTTAATCTTGTAACAGAACCTTTTGGGATTTTGTTTAAATTACTGTGAGCAGGACACAGCCTTAATTTTGTATGTGTATTTTCTAAGTAGTGTAAACTGGCAGAAGGAGAATCTTCATGATTCAGTTCAAACTCAGCATCAAATGCGTAATTTAATATTAATGCTAAAATATGCAACCTTTGGGAGTGAAGTGAAGTCCACAGTCTCCCTGCTCTGTTACGCTCTGCCACAAGCTGCCTTTCAAGTATTATCATTATAAAATTATAATACAAAATCTACAAAACGTTACCGGTCGATCCAAAACAATTAAACTTCTCTGATTGGCTAGAAGGACAAATCTCGCTCAAACAAACGCTGCGGTCTTTATCAGAGAGGCCTCTGACGTTAAGCAAACATGTCATCATTGGGGGAATTTCATCCTTCAAAGTCAAACAATAATCAGGCGAAATAGAGCTGGTGTGAGAAGAGGAAGGAGAAAAGAGTGAGACATTATGCTAGTGAAGCCAGTGCTGGCTTCGTTGGCAGTGGATAGCTACAAGCCGCTACAGCAGAGCCTCCAGATCTGAGTAATAAAGTCAGTTGCTCACTGAAGTGGCCAACACAGACCAACTGAACATCAATGGATGTTACTTAATTCATTAAACGGATTCTTAATTAGCAGCAATAACAACACCCTAGTTTCAGACTGTCGCTGAGGTGGCTCCAGCCTTCCAAACTTTCTCAGAAGCCAGTGAGTGCATGGGAGACAGACGAGACGACAGACCAGAGAGGAAATAACTGCCAGTTCTGTCGAGAGTATCAGCTCTGTGTGTAAAAACCTGGTCCATGTTTGACCCTGGCTGAGGTCACACAGCCGTGTCTGTAATGAAAACAGCTACAGAAACGTGACCAAACAGAAGACATCTTTGAGTCATTCAACCCCCCTTCCTCACATACTGAATGTGCCTCCTGCTGCCAAGTGCACACAAACAGAAACTTTCTGGGAAACTGATTCAGGAATGTGAACAGAGACAGGTGGCCTTGCCAAGACAGGCCACTCCTCATGAAAGCTATACAGTTTAAGGGATACTCGACGATGCAAGCTCACCAGAGGCACACAATCTGGCGTTGTGTCTAATTTGTTGTTCTGCGGCAGGAACTCAGTCTGTTACAACAGTTTCTCTTAGGATTTGACATGCATAGAGTATAACCAAAACTGGGTACACCCCTATACAATATCACTGCAGTGTTAAATGATTAAAACTGGTACTAACTGCATTTTTTCACATTGACGTTCAGGGTATTTCTATATTTAAGATTGCCATAAAGACTACAATGAAAATACAGCCTCACAGGATAAACTCAATGCAACAAATGTAGCTGCAACTGTGATTTTCAATTAAGACTAACTGTATGAACATTCCAGCGTTCTGAGTTTTAGCCGGTGCTGTGTCCAATGTGTCCAATCTCGACAAGCTATTTTCTGATCGAGTAAAAAACCAGACTATGATACTTCATACAGACTCCACCAGACGTTATAAGCTACTGAACAAAAGCTAAAACCTGTTACCAATTTCAGAGGCTGCAGCGATCTGAAGTGACACGACAATTTACTATTTACACAACGTTGCAACAAAACACACATCTCTGTACAAACTGGTGTCCAAGAAGGAAAAGGGGACTCAAAACGAAACGATTAAACACGACTACTATGTGTGAAACATGTAGGTGGGAGTGTGATGAAATGGGGCTGCACCAGTGCAACCTGCGTAAAAAGATAAGACACTATTAAAGTAAGTAGTGATCGTCCTCTGACATGACTCTATGGAGGATTCCAGAGCAGAAGGTAGAGCAACAACCAACGTCTCTCCACCTCTCTTTCATTGACCATGCTCAGAACTATTGAATAAGTCATTAAAGCTCAGTAACTAATATTTTACACACTGTACAAGAAAAAGACTTGATATCTCTCAGCTGTTTTAGCCAATGCCATGTTTCTGGGTTACATACAGTCCTTACGTTGTTATTTTAGTGAGAATAGGCCATTGTTGTTGCTTCGGCCCGTAAGTCTCCTGCCATGTAGCGAAACTCATGAAAAGATTAGATCGAAGCACGTGTAAGTCGCGATAAACCCTGCTGCAGCCATGAGCCAAACAGAGTTGGAAGAGCTCTAATAGCTAATGCTTTAGTTCGAAGTAGTTAGTGCCCTTAAAGATAAAAGTGAAAACACAAATATTACAGGATTCAAAGCACTGAATACATATGTATGAAATGAATAGGATTCGCACTTACTTACAATATACTTAGCTAGCGCTAGTAGAGGACTCGAACATGAGTGGGACAGGTGAAAAAGCAGCACCCTCTGCTTCCTCATCAGCACGTCCTCCAAGTGCTCCAGTATGGATGTTCTGTGGGTGCAGAATGTGGTTGTACTACCAGCTAACCACCCCTCAATAACTGAAGGTTAAAAAATAAGTCAGTCAATTCTGCTCTGCTGAAATTGAAATACTGAAAGAAGGTACATACCGAGCTTTAACATTTATTTGATAACTAGGGGTGTAGTCACTTTTCTTATATACTGTAGACAAACATCTGAAGTGGAATCCCAAATACACTGAGAGACCTTGTGCTTCTCTGTGTGACAGATGGATTGTACAACATTTTGAACTCTCTCTTTGTTTGTTGCTGCACAAGGGCATGTGAAGGAAGCTGCACAGCGCCAGCAGGCGATCCTGTGACTCTGCTGGCAGACTTGAGAGGAAGGAGGAGGAAGGAATGCACTTCTCAGCAGCAGAATGAGTGCAAAGTGCACCTTTAACCAAATAGGCTGAGAGTTTTCCTTGGCTGGCCTCGATGTCTTTGTCCTACATCACCCCTCGGTTTTTAACGTGCCCGCTTTTGGTGGTGACTTAAGAAGAAGTTCCAGTGATATCAGAGCCTCCTGCTGCTGCACTTTTTCTTGCAAAGCCAGAGACTGTCAGTCTTAGCGTAAGAGCTCTGTTCAGCAGCCACACAACGTTTCCACCAGGGATCAACAGGGATCCTTTGTTTACGTACAGTTCTACACTCACGTTTCACAGAAATAAAAGGCTACAGAAACTAAACTAAACTGCTTTATGCACTTGTATCCACAACTTTAAAATTGACCACAAGTGGGAACTGCACAAGGTGACGAGTTTAACTGCTTTGCTGTTGGCTGAGACAGGAAATAGAGTTTCCATAGGAGGGGAACAGTGTGTTATAGAACAGCAGCTTTGGAAAACAGGCCAGACAGGAGCTAGTGAAGGCTGAAAAACAAAGGGAATGGCTTAGGTAAATGGTGCCAGCTAAATTCCCATCTACAGCTTTTATTCTGAAAGAAAAATTTGGCTGAATGTGTGACAGTACCGTACACAAGCCTGCAGTTTTTTTCTTCTAAGCAAAGTCAAGTGAGGCCAAGCTCAGAGCAGTAGTCATGTTACGTTTTACCTTGAAACAGGTATAGATCAGCCATAATAACACAGGTCCCTGTGGCTCTAAGCTCCAGGCACTTCAGAAAGGCGTCATTATGCAAACAGACTGCCCATTACAACCGTACGTGCTTGCAGGCCAAAACCCAGTCAGCAGTTACTGCCTGATGCCGCCACTCAGGTTTGCATTGCTTTTGATTTAGTCATCATTCAGTAGCACCATACTGGAACAAATCCAGACCACCACGATAAGTCTCTCAACCAATATGTCTTTAGAAAAAAAGTCTTTTTTCCTTGTTTGGAGGATCTGAAGCCTGAAGCTCAAAGGTGCTTAGTTGCTCTTACCACAGTGCAATTCAAAGGGTCATCAATGTTTTTTTTGTTTTTTTTTCTTTTGTGTCCAACAACATTTAGAGACACTGGACAGGTTGGTCTACAGCTTCAGCAAAGACCACAACAGAAAGGCAGATTTCAAAACTCTCAAGACTGACTCCCACTTTGTGGGCTGTGGCATCGTCAGATAACAACAAAATAATAATAAAAAAACAAATTAAACTTATTTGCTTTCTAGATCTACAAGTGTTTTCTCTATTTGTCATTGCAATTCAGGAAGGTGCGCTACATAATAATATAAGGTCAGGGGGTTGAGGAGAGGGCTTGGGGAAGGCATTGAGGACACTTCCCTTTTGTGGGTAAAAATAAAGCCACTGCAGATAAGCTAAAGGAGCACCAGGCTGCAGAGCTGAAACGCTGACCAATGACACCGTGCTCTCTCAGATCCATGATCGTAGTGCATTTAGGTGAAGGGAATTACAGTGCATTCAGTAATGTCATCCTTTAAGGATGCATGCGGGTAAACATCACAACAATCAAAATATTTCAGTCACTTTAACTCTCATTTCCCAAAACAAAATGACGTGTTAATGGCTGGCAGCATCTTGAAGCAGTGAGAGGTTCTGGTGTCTGAGTGGTTCAGCAGTTTTCTTTGGTCAGTTGGAATTAAGGTGCAGTTTTCTCTTTCGTTTGTAACTTTGACGGGGTGTAGGGCGCGTTACAGAGGTGGGTGGGGGTGTTAAAGCTCCAAGGATTTATCCACAACAAAAAGTTGTTGTTTCCATTAACAGCTGGTCTGCCGTCAATACTCCATCGCTCGTTGTGTGTCACAACACTTACTCACATTTCAGAAACAGATGCAATCTGAATGGTATGCAGTGTTTCTACAGGAGCCCAGCCAAAAAGAAAAAAAGAAAAAAACACATACGCACACCCATTTCTTTGTTTTTCAGGCCTGGGCTCCTCCCACTTCCTTATTTTAGCATTTCCTCTATCCTCAAATGCCCCCTCGCCCTCAGCTCACTAGCAGTCCCCCTGCCGACAACTACGACCATCTACAAAACAGTGCAATGTCTATTCATAGGCACAATGGGATACAAATACCACACAGAGAGGGAGAGAGGAGCACTAAACACGCTCACACGGTATAATACATGTCAAACGCGCGCACACGCACACACATACACACACAGACAGAACACACAGAATACAGAGACGTCAGCAGCAGCTCCGGCCTGTGGTGGTTGTGGTGCAGCCTGCAGAGACAGGGCGGTGAAGTCGGCTGCTGTTTGGAGACAGCCGGGAGCAGGGTGGCAATTTACTCCCATTTTGCTCAGGCTACTCCTTCCTCCTCTTCTTTTTTCCCCACCCTCTCCACCTTTGCTTCATCTCACTGCTCTTACATCTACACTGTGAGAGTGGAAGTGGTGAAGACAAGCTTGGTCAGGTCAGGTCGGTGGAGTTGGGCAGGGAGGGGGGTGCTGTGGAAGAGGGAGAAAGGAAGAGGAGGGACTGTGGGTGGGCTTTACCCCGCTGCCTCATCTCCTCCCTGCAGGGGCTCTTTGCGCTGGTTCGGACCGCCCGCGCTGGCCGCCAAAATCCTCTGCACAAAGTCTTTGGTCCTCCCGGCAACTAAAGGACCTGAAGGTATCATGGAGATAAACTGTGTGATGTGATGATTGTTAACAAAACAAAATGTGAGAGTTAGCAGAAAATCAAATAGCTAAGACAGCAGCATTTAAACATGCTGTAATCACTGCGATGCTGCGGGTAATCATAAAAGTATATACATTTTTGGAATATTTTTAAGTAATTTTACCACCACGTCAAATTTTTGTTGTTTTATTTAATATTTTTCAGTGTGATCATTCAAACTGTTCAGTGATCATAGCCAACATGGGCAGCTAGTATTTCACGACTTCGTGCGAGGCCTTAAAGGAAAATTTTATTAAACTCAGTTAAATATTTATGTTATTAAGCGTGTTTGTTCATGTGTGTCCACGTCGATGCATTTCTCACCACTGGACTCTCGGAGGATGTCCTCCAGCCGCTGGGTCATCCCTCGCTCGTCCGTGTCCTCTTCCTCGCTGCTCTCCACCCGCTGTCTAATCACTTCTTTAATCCGCAGCAAAGCTCCCAAAAGGTTTTCTAGCAATGAAGGACAAAATAAAAACGATGCATTGTATTTTTATAATAGAAATTAGAAGATTAGAAGTACAGGTCAGAAAGATGATGCTGCAAAGAGTTTCCTTTATATGAAATATGAGGGAAGAGGCCTGCGGTGGCGTCACTGACTGTTTCAGCCGACACAGTGTTTTAAATCTGAAACTTTTTTTTTGTTCATTAAATACAAATATGCTGAGCTTGTCAAGCATTTTATGTTTATGACATATTAAAACAAAGCAGCCGCACAAGGAGGTGGCCAAAAACCAAAACAGAAAACAAAGATATGTTAACATTCTTACTTTTTCCAACAAACACACTTTGGTTGGAACAATAGTTCAGATTCTTCCTTCAGAATCAGGACCACATTTCCAGACTTTCCATGGAAAAGATAAAAGATGTTTGTGTTCAGAAGCAAAAGGGAAAGTGAAAGAAGCAGGAATACAAGTCAAGTTGAAACTTAAAGTAGTGAAAGTGAAATAAGACCGATGGTGACCTGAAGGTTAGACAAGTGGGCTTGTGACCAATTTAGGTAGATGAAAGTGAAAGCAGTACTTTCCCTTCCTAATTACTACCATTACTACTGCTCCAGTGGAGCGGGTCAGCGGTCAACAGACCAGACTGAATGCAAATGTGTGATGATTAAAGTGGGTGTTCCTCCAATCATCATCATCATCACTGCTTATCTTAATAAATATCGGTTATTAAAATAAGTTGCACATTTTAAAAAAAGTAAGAGTTACAGATGTGAAAACAGAAGCCGATCGATGGACTTAAAAAAAGAGATCCCTCAAAAACGAAAACAAATATGAACATATTAACGCAGCACCATCTGTAGCCTTATTACTCTACTGTCTCAAAACAAGATTATTTAGAGGTTTATCTCTCTCCTCCCCCTCATGTGGGCTCATCTGACCCGATGGCGCCATGACACCCCCTCCTGTCAGAGTACATTATTCTAGTGTGGATCTGATTCCTCTGCCGCCCAGAGCTTGCCTCAGCAGGGAGCGCGTTGGTGGGCGAACGGCTACGAGCGAGTCTGACCATCTCTGTTTTCCTGAACTCACTCACACACTCTGTAACTGGAGTCAGGAGGCTTCCCAGCACTGGCATGGTGCCAAAGCCCCACTTGTTTGAAGTTTCCAGTTGAATCTGCGGTTAAGCATATTAGGCGTGTTTTGTATACATGCAAATAACATAGATAAGGAGAGAGAGCGAGAGCGAGAGCGAGTAAAAAGATAAAGAATTAAAAAACAAAGAGTCACAGGAAGTGAAAACAGACAGGAGGGAAAAGGAAGCGAGGGCATGTGTGACGTTAAGCTGTGTGTGTGTTTTGGCCTCCAGCCAGGAGGACAAAAATTCACAGGAGCCCCAAATAAAGCAATGACAGGACAGGCTGGGATCGGGATTCTTTAAAAATGGCATTAATAAAAAAATACAAAGGAAGCTGGCTTTATTCAAAGCGGCTGAACTGAGCCAGATTAAGAGGGGACGGCACGCAGGACTGAGCTGACAGATTTGGCAGAGCAGAGGTGGTGATTATGACGAATAAGGTGAAGTCACCCTTCTCATGTTACAGTGTTTAATGTGCTGGTCGCTGAGCTGGCTGCTATGAGCTTTCTGTAGTAACCTGTAGTTACGGGGCATCTTCAAATTGGCCTTGAAAAATGGTTTCTCAATCATTTGTAGGTTGATTATTTCTTTCATTATAAAGAGAGCTTAGAGGACCATGCAGCTGTGTTGTTGTAGGAACACGGGTGAAATAAAGAGATTAGGCTTTCATACAGTTTTATCCTCCGTCACTCTAACTGGTGTCATTGTGTAAAGTCGATATTGTTCACTGTAAAAGCTGCATTTCTGAACAAGACGCTCGATACATTAAATGCAAGTACTCTGAAGTTTTGTTGTGTTGCCTCAGATAATGAGAATCTACTGTTAAAATCTGAATCAACTGGAGTGCAACAGAGCAGAAGTGATGCAAAACAGAGGTTTCAAATCATCAAATACCAAAATTAGTAAGAGACATCAGGATGTGTCTGACTCAGCGCTGGAGATGACAGTGATTGACTCATCACAACATGAATTCACTTTTGCAGTAATCAGCAAGAAGCAATGTGGAAACAATGAGTAAAAACAGGTTTGTAGGAAATGCCTTCAGCAAAAAATGCCCTTCGTGATTTTCTTCCTGGGCTAAAGATGAAGAGGGAGACAATCCAATAAAATATAGAAACACAGCATCATTGCAAATACTTTTGGAGGATCAAATATAGAAACCCAAATGCCAATGCATGCCAATGGAAATTATATGTAGAAAACAGACATTGTGATCAGAAGTTGGTGAACTCTGAAGGTTTTCTGTTTAGCCTACTGACATGGTTGCATAAGATGTTGCCCCTGAAATATAATTCCCTTCTTAATTCTGCTGATTTAGTTAACAATCGGGTTGTTTTATCGACAGTTAACATCAAGGTCAAAGTCTCCGATGACTAATCCCTTCGTGGCAAATGCTTTGGGACTGGCTGACCTGATTTGGATGTTCTAGTTATAACAACAAACATATGCAACTTCAGACAACTTTTAAAATGGATAGTAAGAAATGTATTTAATATTTCCATAAAAGTCAAATGATTTATTGTGGCATTAGGAATATATACAAAAAGCCAAATTACCTGCTCTTGCCTACCTTGGTATCACCGTAAAACAAAAGCATGACCATGCCAAAGTATGTACATGAGGTTGTAGCTCAGTTCTGATTCGACCCACTTCCTCATTTTGATGGCTGATCTACAACTTTAGTATTATAAATTTGTCATTAAAATGACCAGTTGAACCTGCAGAGGCACATGGGGTCCTATTTTTGGCTGTTGGTCACCAACAGGAGGTTGGGCAGCAATGAGACCCAGCCTAAGACACGGGCAATAAAATTTTGTATAAGGAGTCCATTTTAGAGTCCATACGTGACAAACAGACAGAAAATGGGTTATACTGACATGGATATAATATGCTGCGATGAAAAAGTGCGATATACAACATAAGGGGTGTTTATTTATTGTATAGTTTCAAATAACTTATTATTCTGAAAAGTTTTAAGTTCCTCAATTCACAAAAAGGAAATTTAAAGGAAAATGAAATAACCATAAATAGGGTTTAGGTGTGTGTCCAGCCTGTGGTACTCACCATACTCCTGGTTGAGTCCCCACAGCTTGATCTTGTTGGCTTCGTGCTGGGCCTTCTTCTTCAGACGGCAGGCCCTGGAAACAGAGGAAAAGAAATCACTGTCATTCTCTGGAACAGGAAACTCTGCTCTACTATTCCCGGACATGATCCTCTTACTGAGTCAGCTGGCTCACACTGAGAGCAGCTGGAGAGCAACGAGTGGAGGATGCATTTCCAAACTGTGAGGGAGATTGACTGAAAAACCACCCCTCCACTACTCCAAGTACCATTTGACACCACGGTTCTGAAACCATACAGTTGGTATGGCTTCAGAGTCTTTGGGGTTGGAAAAAAAAAGGAAGCAGAGCATGAATCGATCAATGCATCTCAAATATTCATGCGTCGCATTGGGATTATTATCTACAGCGTGCAGATCATTTCATATTCCTGCAGCTGTGAGCCACCTAAATGAAACTGTAGAACACAAAATACTTGAGCTAATGTTGGACACAATACTCCCTGTGTGTTTCTCTGCATGTTGAAATGTTGGATTATGTCTCAGTCAGGTTTTCTTCTTGAACCACAGTCTCTGTTGGTTTGTGGAGGATGCAGATGAATATAGTTTATCTGTTCCTAATCATTGTGCGGATGGGGCTCACAAAGCACAGAGGATGTTCCAACATGTACCGCAGATTTATAAACTGGTAAAATAGCCACAAGCCCCTGAACGCAACATCAAGGTATAATTTTTAAGTGTTCCTACAGCAAAAGTATCCTCTAAATAAGACATGGTAATATGATGGTATTGTCTTATTGTGATAAATTACCTACAGCTGCACTTTGATTTAAGAAACCTGTGCCTGACGACGGGAAAAACACTCAATTAAAAGCATCTGGTACGTAGATGCGTTTGGAAAATATTGGAAGTACATTGTCTTCCAGATACACGTTTTTGAGACGGATCAGAAGGCCTACAGCACGGCTGTAAGTAAGAAATTTGATCTGAGTGTAATGATTCCTCTAATCAGTTCGGTTCAGTTCGGACTTCAATTTCTGCCCACAAACCAATACCTTGGTTTTTGCTTGGTTTTTGTTTTTATGTAGTTGGGGCTTTAGAAAAATGATGACCTACATTCTGTACTGCCCCTGAAGGCCTCACAACATGGATGGCCCTTTGTGTAGCTGTTTAGGACTTAGTTTAGCAGTTTCTGTCTCACCTCACAACAGTTACACTTCTACTTCACGCTTAGTTGCTTTCAGAACAATGGTTAACCCCAACAACCAGCACAGCAAAAATGTTTTTCGATGAAAATTTTCATTCAGTTCAATTCAGTGTATTTATATAACGCCAAATCACAACAAAGGTCATCCAAAGGAACTTTACAAAGTAAGGTTTAAGACCTTACAGAATTTAACAATACAACCATATGGAATTATATAGAAAACCCAACAAATTCGTAGGTAGAGCAGAGTTATACATATTAAGATAGTGTGACATAGCAGATACGATCATTCAATCAAAGCCGAGCATTGTTAAGACTGTAGGTAAAGTGCAACCGTGCTAAATCATATTTATCCACATTTCTGTGTGTTAGCCTAGCTTAGCACTAAGATGAGGCTAGTGAAAACCGATAGCCACCAATACAAAAGGAGAAATAGTTTTTCCAATAGCTCCAAAACTCTTTCAGATATTTTATATTGGTAGCCTGCAAGCTAGCCACCAAAACACTCAAGCATAAGCTTCTCAAATGTACGTGATCCAATCTAACTGCTTCACTACAAAACAGCATTTTTGAGTTACTGCAATTAGCCAGTTAGAGATGTTTTTGACCAACATTTGGATGTTAAAAACACAAGGTATTCTGTATAAATCTAGTTTGAGGTACCTTTGATTGAGCTAGGCTAACGGTTTCCACCACCTCCCGGGTTTTTTAACTAAACTCAGTTGAACGAAAACATAAGAAACAGTGAAAGCTTGAAAACAAGACTGTTTCCAATGTCAAGACTTTTCACGCTCGAATAGGATGAACATTTCTTGAATTAGCCTTTATATTCAATACACAGATGAAACTGATATCAATCTTCTCATGTGTCTCCTAGTATTGTTCAAAATGACACAGTGTTCTAGTGAAGCTAATCACTGGGTCAGGACGTATTGTAAACTGTGTTAGCATCCAACCAAGCTGTGGGCACCGCTGCTAGAACTGGTCGAGGGTTTTCCCTTTTACGCAGTGCAAGCACCTCGGGCAGGTTGTTTTTGGCATGACTGGGGAGGTCTGGAGTTGATAATCCAACTGTGACCTGGTCCCAGTCACAAGTGTGACAGCACACAATATTAAAACATGACAACTCTAAATTCCTCCTCTCTCCTCACTACCTCTGTTTCTTTCAGTTCTTCCACCCTTTTCCATTTCCACCTTTTATCTGATAGCGTGTTTATGCCGTGTTTGAAATAATAACATATTCCCAGAGGCCCCCCCTCTTTAAAGTGCTTGTAATAATGTCCTTCCCTACAAATTCTCCCCTTCTCTCCCTCCACATATGAACTTTATATGAACCACCTCTCTCTCCTCATCTAACTCCTTGTGCACCTCCTCAATCCTGCCCCGATTTCCTCCTATTCAGCCTTTCACTGTGCTTTCCTCCATCCCGTCTCCTGTTTTCTTTCCATCTGCTTCCCATCCTTCCTCCATTTATTCCATTGCGATAAATTCCAAAGTAAATACATTCACACATAAACTAATGACCCACATTTTCAGAATCATTTGTGTTGTGAACGGGGCACTATTCTCAAGGACGTCTTAAAATGTGTAAAGGCTTATTATGACAGCTTCCTCGAGGATTGGTATTTAAAGGTCATCTTTGGTATGGTACACTGAGTTCCACTCAGTTGCATAGCAGAAACGAAATGCTTTCTGAATCATCAAAATAAAAATGATAGCAATGGTAGCAAAAATAAGATTGATTTCTGTTTATTTCCTTATTTTGTATCAACTGAACTTCTAGATTCTACAGAGATTTTTTTTCCTCAGTGCCTTCTTCTGCCTATATGTCCTCCAGAAATAGCATTACAAGGTCAACCATTTAAACGCAACAGCGTGTAGTTGAAAACTGATGTTGATAAGGTTAAATCTCAGGCCCTGCAGGTTTGCCATCTTCCATTTATTCTGCTAAAAAATCATTTCCAAACACTGAAAACCTCTCAAAAAGACCACTCATGCCTGATAAATCGATACAGAAAATCTCCAGAGCTCTGACTCGCTGCAGACAATGTGGGAGGGCAGTGAGTGAAGTCAGGTACCTGGAGGCCAGCTTATTCTTCTCCTTGCGAGACCGAGCTCGAGCCACGGCGGGTAAGTCGTTGACCGGACCCATACCGTCGATGGCGGCGTTGAGCTTCTGCAGCTGCTCTCCGATGTTGTGAAGCTTCTGCGGGTTCGGAGTCAGGTCACTGGCGTCTGTCTTGCGAGCTTTGCGACGCCCTTTTTTGCCTGAACAATGGATTAAAGAATAAACTCAATACCTGTCTGCACAAGTCTTCAGCCCTTTTTGGTTCAACCTTTTCAACATCTATAAACCCACCAGTGTGCCTGTCAAAAGTTACGCTGTGCAGCCAAACAATCAAATCCACCTACAGAAAAATTCTTGTCAAGATCCCAAACCTAAACCTGGCTCTGAAACATGTATTAAAGCACTCTTTTTGATGAATGCAGCCTCATATATTTCAATATGTCGGTGAAATAGTTAGACACTATAACCATATGTTAAATGCTGCTTGGGTTTGGAGGCAGCAGTTTGATTTTGTTGTAATGTGCTGCGTGGTGTTGGATCTATATTGAATTTGACTGCAGTACAGACACAGTTCTGCCTGACGTAAGAATTACTTCTCATGGAAATGAAGACAAATTCTGATTTTAACATAAAACTTGTATGTAGGGCACATATGCCTGTGGGTCCCGAAATGATTTGTGTCACACGAGAAAAGAAGAAGAAATGGGACACAGAAGGCGTTTTTAAAACTTACTGCAGCTCTCAGTCGGCAGATCTTTAGTGAACCTTTTCAGCACCAGATTCAGCTCTATGTTTCTATTATTAATTGGTATTTCCAATGTCGAATTTCTGTCTAATGAACATTTATAAGATTTTACCGGATAAATGAGGACATGTTTTAAGTTTTACAGGTCGGTGCTCACCCTCTCTGCGGTACAGTGTGCTGGGCAGAGTGCTGGAACTCCACGACAGAGACCAGTGGACGTCTCCGCCCAGCTTCTTCTTCGTGGCTGACTCTCGAGCGCGCCTGTACTCCCAGAAGCAGCGACGCTTTGAGGGCCGCTCGCCAGGTTGCCTCGCTGGCTCCGCTTCCACCTCTGGAGGTACAAACAATAATCCTGTTAATGCCTTTGCGTGTCCAAGCAATCAGAAGCAGCAAACAAATTTATAACTACAGGCAAGTGATTTAAAATTTAATACACAAAACAAGACATTGGCTAAGCAATTTGTTGTTTCCACACTGATGTCACAATTTAACATTTGTGCTTTTAAATTCCACTGACTGTAAAGAATCACAGAGGGATAAACACACACGTCCCCTCAGGCTTCACATGAAACCTGCAGAAGAGAGCGAGAGTGGATGTAGGAAACAAGAAACGCTGTAAAGTAGGATGGGCATTCGTGACTATCGCTGCAAACATGAATCAGAACGCCAGAGGGAAACCGTAGAGAACGCCCCTTAACGCAGTAAATAAGGCTTTAAGGGATGGAACTAAAATACTGCAGCTGCTTACAGCATAGTGAATCAAAACATAAATCACAGTTTACATTACAATCACAATTCTGTGTTTTCGGTGGTAAGTAACTAAGTACATTTACCCAAGTACTGTATTTCAATACAATTTTGAGGTACTTCATAATAATTTAGTTTACTGATCCTCTTGGGGAAATTCTTGAGGATGGGCAGTCGGGGTTCTGTCCAGAGACACGTCCACACGTGTCCAGGAATAAGGTGGTACTGGGAGTTGAACCACTGACTCAGATGTTCGCAGATGACTATGCTACCAACTAATTCCCAGTCAGATCTTATACTTCACTGCAACACTATTGCTCTATTAGTTCCAAGTTTAGATTCTTATAAAACCTCTAAAGTGCTGATGTGTCATTTATGGATCAACCCCTCACTACATCAGACAGTTAAAACACATAAATAAATATAAAACACGTTTACCATCATTTTTACCTTTGAGAATTATCACGGTTAAAAATACACCATTTTCTTAGTGAAGTACTTTTACATCTGTACTTTAAGTAGAATTCAGAGCTCGTATTTTCCAGAGTATCAACTTCTACAAATACTTTTACAGCACTTTTGCTTGAAAATCAGGATCCTGTACTTTAAACACCTCTGTCAGTGAAGCTATCAGCTGAAATGCTTAAATGAAATCGTGGGACATTAAAACTTTTTACCATTAGTGGAGTAAACTTTGTCTTGAGACGTTTCTCTGGGGACTCAGATGAATAAAAAACAAATCCAACTATTACGTTTGGTTGTCACAGGAATGATTTTCAGTCATCATCAGGGAACCAACAATGACCTTATTCACTCTTCAGGTTATGTATTTTACTCAAACGCAGAAATTTTGCAAGTCTGCGACCCAACCCTGTGACTTTCCTGTTCTAGGAAATGCCTCGCTGTCTGATTATTACAAGTGATAGTTTCTCCTTTGCTCCGTTTCTCTGATCTCGTCTGATCTTATCACCTATTTTCATTCCTCATTACATGTAGCTGCGTATGTACGGGACACAACTGCTCAGATAACACACTGTGCAGAGTTAAAATTGTTGTGTCCGCTTAGAGTTTTAAAACAATAGTACACAATACTCACATCATTCTAGTTTTAAAATTTCATAATTATCACATTTTGTTAGAAATTCAATATTTGGAAAATGAAATTCCATTAATCTCCATTTTTAACGAGGAAATAACAAACACTGAAGGTAATCTGATTCAGATGTTGCATCAGAATCACTTAATCAAGCACTGATGCAACGGTCCAAACACAGGCCTGTTTGTTGTTGTATTACAAATGAAACTGAATCTCATCCATTATTACGGAGGTGGACGACACTGACAGCCAAACACAGACGTTTAACAGACGGGAACCATCCTGGATCTTAATGTGACAGATGAACTGTAATCACAGCTGACAGGTATTGATCTGTACGTTTCCCTGGGATGAAATCATGCTGCGAACCCTAATCCACAAAACGCGCTTGTTTGTGCTAATAACAAAGCCTCCATCCAGCTATAAGTGCATGTGTGCATGCGGTTTCAGAGGCAGACACCTACACGAGCGCACGCACGTCAGAGGAGATTAGCCTCAGGCGCGCGCGGCCATGAATAATGCTGTCATAAATAATACAACATGCAAAAGCTCCAGTGCCAGGACCACAGAAGAGATGCGTATTCAAATCCACCACTTCAAAAGATAAAAAAACATGCTGACATGATGAGAAAACAGGGATATATCATTCCTGTCCTAAGCAATATGGGGATGGTCAGTCTACACACACACACACACACACACGGCTTATGTAACATCTTGTCATCTGGTCCAGTCTGCATACAGCGCCATTGTCTGCACTCTCCCTTCAACTTCTTGGCTCCACACACACTAACTCTCACTCTTCAACCTTCAGTCCCGTCTCCTAAACTCAACAAACGCACACAAAGGCATCGCACAGCCCATTGTAACTGCTATAGGTCGAATATATGGACAGTTTTTAAAAGGGCACAGACGTACCACAGTACCACAACAATGCAGAGCGACAATGGCGTCTCGCAGCAGTGGAAATACGACCCAGGCGAGTCTTTGAGAGCAAGCCAGCGACCTCTCCATTACCTCGCAACAAGACGCCTGAGATTTGATTATCTAACGAGAGGACGATCAGACGCTGAGAGAGTCTGGGAAAAGATGTTAATCTGAAGTGAAGTCAGTTTCCATGTGTGTTATCTAATAAACATGTTTATATTTCATGCTCTGCAGTCTGGACATGAAATCACGTCTGACATTAGAGGGGTTCAGCCGATGCTCTGAGTTTATTATCGTGGGGTTACACTGCTTCGATGTGCTAATTCACCTCGTCTGTGCGTTAATAAGGAGGATTTCTCAAAAATAAATTAAGTTCCTGTCCTTCACTTCCCACAGTGCAACTTGATAGCATCTTTCGTTAGTAAATGCCCAAATCTTTCACAGCCCTGATTATAATGCTAGAATCCAAGGCCACAGGTTAAAATGTAAAAACTAAATAATAATTAATAATAATAATAACTTCTATTTAATTAACTGTAGCATAAAGCAATAAGTGGCAGGTTCTCAGTGTAAATCCTGGATTTTTTAAAGGATTTCTCAACATTGTGTGGCAAGTTTCTAAAAAACACTGCAGTTATTGGTATGAAAAAACAAATCATGTAGCCAATAGATGTTTATTTGAATGCAGAGCTGAATTTAGAGTGATATTAAACATTTCTGAATATTTCCACTGCTAAAATAAATGTAGTGGATTGTGCTTGAGGGAGAGATCTTCACTCCCCCGGGCCATAACTCTGGTTTCATAAATATTTAGGTCACAATTCTGCAAATTCATTCACCACACAAATAAGAATATAATTCTTGTGGAGAAGCGCTAAATTGTTTATATTTTATATTCACCAAAAAGGAGCCAAATTTAGATATATTGAGTCTTGATGTAATCTTCGAAGGGCAGACAGTAAAAACACACAAATTCCTGAGGAGAATACTGAGCCCACACGTCTTTTTTCTACAAGAATTTTTCCATTTGCAGTATCAGTACATGTTGTAATGTACCATCATAACCAAAAGTTTAATTTTACTGCATATGGAAGTATAATTGCGTACGTATAAATGCCCCAGTGTGCAGTATTCTGTGTGCACTGATTTTTATCTGTGAGACGTGGACATGCACAGGCTGCAAAAACAAATATCTGTGTGGGAGTGAATGTATAAAATGTGAATAAGATAAGTCAGGTTATGTTTGTTTAACATTTTGACCTGCCCTCAAAACATGAATGCAATCCTTTCCTGGAAGCCACCGTCAACGTGAGGACAACAGCTCATGTATAGTGCAACAGGGCTGCAACTAGCATCTATAAAATGTTTTCCAGAGCTCAAAGTGTGGGTTCAGATGTCAAAAACTCCAGAATAGTCAGTTTACTGTGATAGAAAACAGGCAAAAGAAGCACATTTATCAAAGGAACCGTCTGCTTCGGATACTTTGGTGCTATTGTGCACCTTCGGTATCTGTGTGAGATAAGTGAGGGGTAAATAAGGGGAAATAATGAGGCACCAGCTCAACGCGCTGCTCTGAAGCTGCTGTGTTTGTTTAGCTTTTGAAGCTGCACAAAAAGCCAGTTCTGCTGGAACACTTGTTCAACAATCTGAACCGACTTTCACACCCTGATAAACGTCATCACCCACATGCCCCCCGTCTTTCATCAAAGACGACAGCAGCGTGGTTGTAACAGAAGGTATTAGGATGCACAAAGAGGCTCCGAACTGTTAATAACTGTAAAACTGCAGCCACCGAAGCGGTTTGTTGTCTCAGAACTACACCCGCAACTCTGGTATTTAATGCGCCTCGGCTCAGTCAGCCGAGTTGGGACGAGGCGGTCTGAGGTCTCGTCTGGACCGGAGACAGATGAAAATGGTTTCCGTGTGGGCCGGCGGGCTGCTGGCAGCGCTGTGATGAGCTGAGATGTCCTCGCCACACAGATACAGTCAAACCGAAAGCAGAACTCACCACATTCAGTTTCAGAGGTGCTGGAGAGTTCAGCTTCCACCGCTGTCTCCTCCATTCCCTCCTCCTCTTCCTCCTCCTCCCCCTCCTCCTCCTCCTCCTCTTCCTCCTCCTCTTCTTCTTCTTCCTGCTCCTCGTCGTCCACGTCTAGCTCAGTCTCAGCCTGGCTCTCCTCCCTGACCTGCACCTCCTGCTGCGCCTCCCCCACTCTCACCTCCTCTGCTTGGGAGTTGTGAGCAGACCCTGCTCCCAGCTCGCCCCCCTTGCTGAGGGAGTAGTTGTGCTCTTCGCTGCAGTGCTCCAGAGCCAAACCCGCCGCCGCTGCTGCCACCACTTCCTCTTCCTCCTGTGCCACCTGATACACCTCCACCAGGCGCTCCCTTGACACCCCCCCATCCTGTCCTCCTCCTAGGGCACATAACTCCCTCTCTGTTGTCGTGGCAACAATACGCCCCTCCTCTCTCCCTGCAGCATTGGCCCGGACTTCCTGGGTGACTGGAGCTGCTGTGTGTCTGCTCCTGCTCCTCCTCTCCTCCTCCTCTTCCTCCTCCTGCTCCTCCCGGCTCCTCCCCCAGCGGCC
>OMLM01001259.1:10739-28157 GCA_900302695.1 Helostoma temminkii
TCAACATGTTGTATAACAAGTGAAAGTTTTCAACCATTGCTATAACCAACAAAATGTGTCTTGCTTGAAACACTTGCTTGATTATAAGTCCCCAAATGCTTCATCCATTATTTTACTTTGGTTCGTTTTCATTGGTTTCATGGAAAATCCCCCGATTTCACACATAAAAGTCAGTTGACTTTCAGCCCCTGACAAAACGTCTCCTGTGTCTCCGGAGGAGTTTTGTCAAGCCTGAGAAAATAACCCTGATTATATAATCAAGACAATAGCATTTTTAACAGAGATGTCTACGTTACAAACTGAAGAGATGAGAATCTGAAACATGTGGACGTTTCCCACAAGTCCCACAAATTATGAAAGCCCAGTTCTAAATATATTGGAAGCATGTTTAGTTTAGGATTATGTTCGTTAAGGTTAGGGTAAGGCTCGTCATGCTTTCACTCCTTTTGTCTTGAAAACAGTTTGAGCCTTAACATTTTGGTACATATCAGACATAAAGTATGATGTGTTTTGTAAAAATAAGTATTAATTTCCTGTGGGATCAGACTGGCACGATGCAACATATTCCAGCTACAAATGTGGTGTGCAGTTTGAAAGCCCCTGTTATGTTCAGAGATATGTGAGGGTTCATTAGACATGTTTTAGCCACTTATGCTGTTTTACATTGCTGATTTTAATCTTCAGATGTTCATCATTATTGTAAACAACCAGATTGCTGAATATGCATATCTTGTAGCCAGAGAGGGAATCTCTTTTTACTAATTGTTCAGTTGTAATCTTTACACATTAATTAACTATTGTTGTGAATTATTTATTACAAAAACATTGGGCTTTAGTGCCAAATCTAATGATGAGATGTTATTTAACAGTGAACACAGAGCTGCTAACTGACTGCTCTCCTAACTTACTTTACATGTTCACAAAGACTTCATTCAGAAATTCAGATAAGATATGTTTTATTGTCCCAAAGGAAATGGTTCAGCATCTGGACAGAAAATGTACAGTATCATCAGTAGAGGTTTAGACAGAAACATTACAAGTCACCAACATGTACTTTGTTATGGGACAAAGATGACCCGGCTCCTACAATGCTTTGCTGGGAAACCCAACACTGTCCTGCTATATATAGCGTTGCTTTTCACACTGTGAGCATGACTGCTTGTGTCAGGTCACATGATTCGAGATATATGGGCAGACAGACACGCACACATGCTTGTCACACACAAACAGAAGCACACACACAGAGGCAGAGTCCTTTGGCGGAGGGTGTGGAGGTGCTGAGGGAATGTGAGGAGCTTTATTGAGTTGACTGTGACGTGATGCTTCCCGTAGCCTGACTTCCATTTGCTCCGGTTTCCCAAGCGTCTCACCCTCAGTTTCAGTCTAAATCGCATGCTAATCAGCTTTCCGTCCTCCCTCTTTGATCTGTGATGGGCTGCTTTCTATTGCATCCTACTGAACAGATAATCATTGTGTAAGAGACCACTATCAGCAACTCGTCTGTGTCTTTTCCCTATCAGCAGCGCCAACTACCCTTACCGAGTGTTATGAGCAGAAACAACTAGGTTGAAATGTAAAGAACAAGATTTACCCAGTGGTTACATTCATTTGTTCTCTGTCAGCAGGAGCACGGTTTTAACGATGAATGAATGACCAAGTAATGGGAACATGTGACCAAATGGTTAGGTAGTAACTAGTAACTAGTTAACACACAAAACCTTCAAAATTAAGTACATTCAAACACATTTCTCCAGTTTCTAGTATGTGATGGCCCATTAAAGCAATGGTTCAGTTCTGGACATGTTTTCTCTGTTGTACTTGCTCCACTCCAGCACACTAGGAGGCCATGGGGTTAAAGTGCTGACTCAACGCTGCTGGGGAGTGTGAGCGTGTTCAAATCCAAAGTAAATGACCAAAATAGGAACCGAGGCCGTTTTTATACACAGACCCTCCAATTTTATGACAATACAATTCCACTGTCCTAAACATAGCAGGCTGTAGGGCCAGAACTGTGTATTTTTTTTGCCCAGCCAAGTCTGTCATCTGACCGTGCCAAGTGACCCAAGTCACCTGACCAAGTGACCTCAGTCCAACTGATCATGTGTTTCATTTGCTGAGGACCAGACTGAAGGCAAAAGGCCACTAAACAAGCTGGAAGCGAACATGCCAACAATGGAAGGGTCTGTTTGCATCTGTGGCTCATAGACTTCATTCATCCAGACAGCAAAGCATTCACGGCCCAATATTAAATGTTATATTTGACAAAAAATAATCACAAGGTCAACTTCCAAAGCTTTCAGCTACATGTTGTGGTATCAGTTGTCATGGAGCTGGTTTAGTTGTTATTGAGTGAGTATGGATTTTATAATAACAGAAATGTGGCTACAAAGTACTGTTAATAGGAAATATCTTGGCAAACTGCTATTTCCAAAGCTAACACTAACATGTTAACAAGTCCAAATGGGTTGATTAAAGTTTCTCTCATCAAGTTACTTTTGATCCTCTAAAGTCAAGGCACTTTGTATAACCAGACTCTACAACCATACTAGCTTTGTGCTGATACAAAATACACAGCAGACCTTTGAGCTAAATGCTAACCGTAGCATGCTATGTGCTCCCAATGACCACCTTGATTTAATGTGTTAGCATGCTAACATAAAGTCACAAAGTAATTTGCACAAAATACATTAAGATGTCAATAATTGAATTGACAATAATTGATTGAGCTGACCACATAGCTATTATTATTTGAGCAGCCAAAACAACTACATTAAAAATCTGACATTGTGAAAAATCCATTCGGTAACTGCACGACACATTTTTGGTAAATCTATTTGTGAGGCCTTTACAGCCTGTTTATTCATTTACATATTGTAGAACACGTAGAAATATACACAAAAGGGTAGAAAGCAGAAGAAGTGAATCAGCAACAAAAACAAGCAGAATATACAGTAGATACAGACATAAATTCAGTCCTATTATTTTATCCCCAAAATCAAGACGTCTTAAAACAGTACAAGTAGTCTGTTATCTGTGTGTTTGTATATATGTCATTCTGCATCTGCCTGTCAGTCAGAGCAACGATGTGAACTCAGCAGCATCAGAGCTGCTTCATGTTATCATTCAGGTTGACTTCAGTTCAAAAGTTTTTAAGCCTTGAATCAAGGCCTAATTAATGTATCTCTGTAGATCAGTTCCTGTGTTCGTGTCAGGGTCCTCTTCTTCACATGTATGTGGCCTAAGCCTCAATGTGTAACTTTCAAGTAGGCTGAGTCAGTACAGTAGGCTCTGCCTGTGCTGTCTCGTAACAGGCAGGTACACCTGAAGTTTCATTGGATGATGGCTGTGCTTGTTTTCTATAGATGAGCAGGTTTGGCAGGTAGTGGAGGTTTGGTGCGGGCTGTTGTTGTGCTGTAAGGATCATTGTTGAATGCCTTCCTGAGCTGTGCCACACGACCTCTGTATTCTGATTTCTTCTCTTGACGACAAACAATTTCTGAGGAGCAAAGAAAGCAACAAAGTGAATTCCTACAATTGTGATATTACATATTTAACATAAGTAGCCACCAAGCTTTTAAAACCTGCCAACATCAACAAGTTACAGGTGCACCTATGACTAAACATCAAATTATATAGAAATACATATGCAAAGAACATGAGTAACAGCCGAGGTTTGGAAACGAGTGTTTTTCCACTTACTGACTTGAATTTAGCTGTATTTATTTTTAAAGAGGAAATCTGATCTGTGCACAGACGTACCTACACGTTTCATTAAGGATCAGCGTTTCCTCTTTGACACAATTGCCCAATGACACTTTTTACTCAGCAACGTCATAGTTTTATTGTCAGTTAACAGAGGTTCCACCATAAATAACAACATACTATATAGACGGGTAAACTTTAATTACACTTCTAATGCAGTAATGTGTAGTAACTTTACCTGAGTATTTACTTTTTATGTTACTTTATGCCTTTAGGTGACTACATTACTACCACACTACATTTATTTCATTGCATTCCATTTAAATATAATAAAATCTGGTCTTAATAAATCTCACTCAGTCCTTATGAAAGATTAAAGAGCTCAGTAATGATGTAGTCAAAATGCTTCCAACCAACCAGCAAAAAACGCCAATTACATTTTATGGAATCAGCAGAAACTGTGCTCATATATAAGACTATTATATATAAGCCACTATTCAACATTAACACTTTGTTTAGTAACTTTTACTTTTGTTTTTTCAGTCTTTGTTTACTTGATATGGGATCTGTAGATCTATCTCATTTTAGTGCTTTAATATATTTACTGTGTGCTACAGAAACATATATGTACCTGTATTAAGTAAATGACATATATTTCTTCCACCACTGGATGTGTTGATTTTGATTATACTTTATATTATACTTTTATGTGAATTTTTGTTTAATCTTTTCTCAAAAATGAATCCGTATTACCTGAATTTGGATAATGCATCAGAATCAGTATATACCATCACACACTTTTACATTTGAACAAAACCAGCTTCCTCTCCTCCTCTCTTGCGTTCTCACCTCTGTCTTGTGGATTGTCTCTCTGTGTGTCTGACAGCTGGGCTTTGAGCGGTGGCTTGTTGCCATGGCTACTAAAATGGGGCCTGTAGAGAGGAGTCCAGTCGCTCAGGTTGTCCGAGCTGCTGCCTGACTCACTGTCGCTGTCCTCGGTGGGGTCTTTCAGGTCGTAGTCGGCACCGCAGGAGTCCGCGTCCTCCTCAGATGACTGGTTTGGTGACATGTGACCATCCTGTGGTCGAGTGGGACACAGTTTCATAATGAGACTCTGAACACTCTGGTCTTCTTAGCTTCCAAACTTCAAACACACACACAAACACATGAACTCACGCTAACATCTGTGAGGGGCAGCTGGATGTCTTCTTTAAAACCGAGCTGCTGGGCCTCTCTTCCTGGCAGCAAGTCCATCCTCTGAATACCATTCATATTATCACTGTTGAATCTGGGAAACAAAGACACCCATTTTTTTAGTCCTACAGAGAGAAGACGCCCAAACTTTGATTCAATCCTCCTCCTTCATTTGGCAAACAACTTCTATAATCAAATTGGGATAAGGAGATGGCTAGCTGCCTGAAACTCTTCAGTTCACTGTTTGTATTTGCATCCATCATACTCTTCTGGAAAAATGTATCCTACAAATGTAACCACAAGCACTTTGTGAAATAAGCATTATCATTCATCCTAATCTTCCACCAGCTTTTTTAAAATTTTATTTTTTTACATAAATTCAATAAGAAATTACATAAATAAAGCACCAACTACACTTTCCTCCCTTAAACATGCCTGCCTTGTTTGTCCCTTATACATCCTAGCTGCTTTTAAAAGCCAGTAAGTTACTGACAATGTCTAAATGAGTCCTTTGTGTTTTGTGTCTACCTGTTGTTCATGAGGCTCTGGAGGAGTTTGGAGGACCTGAACTCATCCACCTCTCCGATTACACTGACGCTCACGTCTCCGTCCCGACCGAGCAGCCAGGTCACATGTTTACTGGAAGCTGTAGGGAATAAAAAGAAAAGACACAACAAAATGGTTAAGCTCAGTGGAGATAGTGTTTCACCAGCTGTCTGTCATATAGAGTGTTATTCTGGCTTTTAACCAGAAGGTGGTGCTGTCCTATAAGTGTTAAGCTCTGAAAGGGTGCACAATGTCACATTACTTCTTCCCAGTGACTCTTCCAGTTTTCAATTTTTTTCTCTATTTCTGTGTCCTTCCTCTGTCTTTGTCTGTTTCTTTCTTTTGTGTTTCACTTTAAAACATATTCACACTTGATAAAATAAAGGCAACAATACAAAAGGAGGGAAAGTAGTAAAAGGTCGTTCCTGTCAGTGAGCTGCACAAACATGTTTCATCTGGACACAGCCTGCATGTTGTTGTGTCAGTGTTTAGTTTTGGGACACTGTGACTTGGCTAAATCGAGGAATAAAGTTTTTATTTATTGAATGATTGTCTGTCTATGATACTAATTTATACCAACAACTATGTCAATGTATATCTTCAAATTTATAATAAATTATAAATTACCAAATATACTGTCATATGTTTTTTTTATCAGTTCATCTTTATGTCATAACACATACTAATGAATTCCAAACCCAGAACAATTATATTACATTTCCTTCCGGGAAAAAGTATCATCATCATGACACAGCAGGTAAAAACCCCACTCTGCATGTTGCGATAGCAGGTGTTTTCCATAACATCACAGCACCTGATAAAGGTTAAAAACACCTGCCGTGACATCACTGGTTGGGGAGTGGCCTTTAAATCTATAATGTTTAAAAGCATACAAAATAAACAGCAGGCTAAACAAGGACTCAGTGAAAACAATAACCTGTTCACAGTGAACACACCTTTATGTTCATCACTTACTTACTTACTTACTACGTACTGGTTATTACTGTGATTACAAAAGAACTACTATTTCTGTTACACCTGACGTGTCTTAACCAGAAATGAAACAGTGGAAGTTATTAGGTGTGTGTTTTAACCACGTTTATAGGTCTGGATGCACACGTAATGATTGCCTATGCCGGTTACAGCTCAGTAAGCAAAGAATGAAAGGCACCTAACTGGATTGTATGTTGTATAATGCAGCTGCACAGAGAACAGTCAGCCTCTCAGGTGACACAGCAGAGATTGGGTAAACAAAGACGGTAACTTAATATATGCTTTAAAGCGTGGTGACGCCCCAAACCACAGGGCTTACTCAATCTTATTCAGCCTGTGGTACTATTTGACTGATGGTGATAGGAGCTGTATGTCACTCACACACTCACACAGTATCACACACACAGTTGTGCAAGGTGAACCATTGGGGGTGATAGGGTCTCAGTGATTCAGACAAGTGAGTCCTTAAATGGAGAAAGGTTGAATGAAATAATAAAGACAGCAAGATAGAGCAGAAGATTACAGCAATGACAAGCAAAGGAGCATACAATACTGTATTTGTTTGGGTGTAAACTAAGCCCATTAATGAGATTGGTAACTTGAGAGGGTGTTACTACACAGCTTGTGTATCTGTGTTTCATTACTCATGTGCACTCAGAGCGTAGAACGTGCTTTGGCTCTGCATTAATTAAATGTAAAATGGCTCAAATGTACAGTTTTTTCTTTTTGTCTGAATTGTGTAGCCTGTTGGTTTGGTGTTCCTGACTGCCAGCCACATGCAGTTAAAGTAATAATGGTATCCACTGGAGGGAATCCATGTCAGGTAAATTTAAAATTTTAATAATTTTTTGTGCTTTTCTGCAGATGAGAGAAACATATATTTTGTCTAAAATTGATCAAATTTAACAAATTTTAACCCAAAGTCACAATCAGCTGTTGAAACCCAACTCATGTACTTCAGATGAAACTCTAGAAAGGAAAAAATTATTTGAAGCCTAAAATCTCCACCCACAAAACTGAGTACACCGCATCCTTAATGGAACTAAAGGGATGCTGGAACTAAAACAGTAAACTCAGATTAAAGCAATGTCACAGAAACAGGGAGTGCCAAACCAAGAAGTAATCTGACACATCATCTCTGATGATGCAACTGCAACTTTTGGCTTTTTTTTTTTTTTTTTTTACATTAAACAACACAGATATGATAAAAGTAAATGAATTGGGTCTTTATGCTGAAACTAGAACAACCAGCTGCAGGTTCTATCCTTATATTAAATAGATGGATATGAGAATGGTAATAAATCTTCTCATGTATAACTTTGCCAGAAAGTTGAATAAACATATTATATAATAATACAATAACTACATAGTTGCCATGCTCTTCATACCAGCAGCTTTACCTCATGATAAAGTTATGTTGTTTTTATCAAGGCCTCATTGACAAAACTCTGTTCCTTCCTGGTACTAAAACATGTTGCTACGTCAGTAAATTTTTTTTTCTTTACTGGAGGTCATGTTTACTGCAGTGTAATGAATAAGAAATATGTGTTGCATGTTGAGATGTGGTTTTATTATATAACCTGTTCAGAAAAGCCACTTTACCTTTCCTTGGTCTGATATTGTTGTTGTTTTGTCCTTCTCTCTCCTCTCTCTCCTCCCTCACCCTCCAGCGGCGGACCTGCTCCTCTCTCATCTTAAAGAACAGGATCTTCTTCTGCTCCTCGCTGAGGGCCTCCAGCACCTCCGGCTCTATCCACATGTCCTCAAGGATTTTAGCCAGCATCTTGCCTCTGTTCCCCGGGTACCAGTGCAGTGGTCAGCCCCTCTCTTCGTCCAGTGGGTTGTGTTTCAGCAGTGGGGTATGATTGCTCCTTTATCCTGCTCCACTTAAGGGTCAGGTTCCCTTTTCTTTGAAGGATGTGGGATCAGGTACAGTTTAATTGCTAGAGGTCACTGTAATGTCCTTCGTCAAATGCTTTTCTTCTGTCCAGCAGGAGTGTGCCGGCTCTCTAGAGGTCAAGGTGCAGTGTGTCTGTATCAAATGGGATCTGAAGGTGGCAGCTGTGGTTCTGAGAGACAGAAAGAAAGAGAGTCAGATTATATCTGCTGTTTTGTTTCGTTCTCCTACATCCAATCCTGCTCTGGCTGGCAGAACACAATAGGCCTGCAGCAAATAAGCCACGATGCCAACGGTAATGTGTGTGTGCATGGAGTGTTTACTCTCACAGAGAGAATGCCTCTATGCTTTCGAACACTGAAAAGCAAACAGTCTGTCAGCACACTCACACGCAGGGTGGGGTGTTAATGACTACATATCAGGGGGTAACAGACACTGATAGAAAGCAAAAGGCCGCTATAGTGCAGTTGAATTTGTTCTCCCCCTCTCACACAAAGACACACACACCAGTCTGTTTTTAGCACCTTATCAACACACGTGACACTGATAACCATCAACAGCCTGCCCAGTGAGAAGTCCTCAAGAACAAGATCCTGGAAAACAACCTTCACCTTAAACACGTGTGTAAACATACTCAGAAAGATCACCACCTTGAAACATTTGAAATTCTGGGCTGCTGAGCGACAGCCAATAGAGTGTGAGTCAGTGATAATGGTTTACCAATCTGTACACGAGGGAGGTCTGATATTAGTTTAAAGCAGCAGGAGCTGAAAACACCCTCAAAGTTGGTGCTTGACATGAGGACACATATAATTCTTCAGATTTCTCATATTTTTTGCAGCAAATCAAAGTAGTTTCATTAAGTATATTAAATCATTAAAAATAAGATTCCAGTTAAATATAATATGCAAAGTCTAAAAAAAACTATAATAAGGAACATATAAGGAGCAGCCCCTCACCTTAGCACAAAGACTGGAAACAGGAAGCCAAGCTTCCTCACTAATTTACACATTATGTCTCATAAAATATAAACATGGCACATTGTGGTATTTATCAGTTATTATCAGTCTTGTCACCTGGTTCCAGTTAACCAGCTGTTAGTTTCAAAGTGAAGTACAAAGCAACATGGAGCGCAGTGGGCGAGAGGGATTGTTGACTTGGACGAGGGTGTTCACGTAGGAAGGTGCTGCTGATAAAATTTACTGTTTCTGATCATCTTCTTAGTAAAACATAAGACAACTAGTTTACACAACTTAGTTTAAATATCAGTCTAATAACCAGCAACTGTTCAGTCATCAACTGTCGAGGTTGTTTCAATAGTTTTTCCCAGTGATGTTTTTGTAATACATGTTTTTGTCCATTTGGGTGTCAAATATCCGAGAATGGAAGGGGAACTACTTTCATTTATTGTTTTATTATATTGTTATGAGCTGTAAAGTCTGACGAGTGACTGTGATTTAGCAGTAAAAATAAACTGCATGTGACAAGCTGATTTACTACTAAACATCCTGGTCGGCAGCAAATATCTCAAGCTTTCTATACAATAACAGTCAGTGCCTGTAATTAACGGTACACATTTGAACTTGGCCACAGCAACACACTATAAATATTCAAATAAAGACATAAACATGCCAAACTTATCAAAGACAATAGCAACCCATGCTGACACATCAGGAAAACAACATCACATGAGGACAAAATTAACATATGGCAGATCAACATCCACACACACACACACACACACACACGTATATATAAAAACAAAGTATCCACAACTGGCACAGCTCCAACATGCAAATAAGTCCAGGATTTACTTCAGCCTCCGCTCACAAACAGAGAAAGGAAAGAAAGGCAACAAGAGGAGAGAACGGTATGTGCACAGCATACTGAGAGAAAAGTTTGAAAAGTCTCTCAGTGTGAGAAAACACTTGCCATTTCCCATGGACGAAGGAGATTGTGAGAGATAAATGAGCTTAGACGGAGCATAGAATGGCAATCACTACAAACACACACAGAGAAAGAAAAGAGGAGGAGAGAAAGTGGACTTACTCAGTGGCTGCCAGCCGGTAGCATCTCCCTGCTCCTGTCTGAGGTGCAGCGTCTCTGTGACTACTGTGTTACACACAGTGAGTGTGAGCCTTTGTGTGCGTGTGTTTGTGTGGGATCAGATCAGGCGTCAGCAGTAGTGGTATGCAGGCTCAGCTCTGCTCTGCTGCCTTTGTACTGAACAGGAGTGGGGCGGACTGACATCATAGCGTTCATCTTTTTCTCTCCTCCTTCTCATTGCTCCTCCTCTATCCTTCATTCTCTATCCTTTCATTTTCTCCTGTTTACATCCCTACAGCGAAATAAAATGAGGTCAGCTGGTGAAAAACCAACTTAGAAAATGTCAGTATGTAAATAGAGCAGATCCACTACTATAATAATTTTATAGCATTTCTAATCTGTCCCCTGACATCTAATATTAGCATAAGCAGCAGTCAGGAAATGTTGATGAGTGATTTTCAGACTTTTTCTGTATTCACTGTTTTTATTTGATTAGTTTCTGCATAGCTGTGTTTACCTCTGATCTTTTTTTCCTTTGTCTCCAGGACGTCCTGTTGGTTTTGAATGAAACTATTATTAAAACACCACATGCAGGATGGAATTTATTTTTACAGGACTTTCCGTCAACAGGTTGTTGACACACTTCATCATGCCAGCAGTCAGTGCTTTGTGTCATGGTGCCAGATCAGATAAGTCCTCTCGGGCAGTGTAGGTGTTAGTCACATGCCTCTGAATAATTGTGACTAATAATATCATACAAGGGTACGGTGTTTAAAGCTAGATAACTAGGGAGTTTCCTGGCAGGTTTACTGACCTGTCCGAGTATGACCTGCACAGAGTGTTTACAGTAATTAAAGGCTTGGTGTAAATATTAGTAGTTCGTGCTTCAGTTCTTTTGTTTTGGTCTAACAGATACTTCATATTTGCAGCATGTGAGTTAAACTAACAAGTCAGACCGTATGTAGCTACTGCTGTTACAGTGACAAAAACAAATGGACTTTATAACACAGGTTTGTAAATTATAAATCATTTCATGATAGAAAATGTCAAAATTTGGTAATATAATTATGAGCTATATAATAATTATTATTTTTATTCATTCATTTATTTTTGAAAATATAATTTTCCTTATCTGCCAATTGTAGACATACATAAAAACAGATTTCAGCAGGTTCATCCACACTTCTGGCAGCGACCACATACGGAATAAAGGCATTCATAAATGGCACTGCCAAAAAGCCTGTTTAGGTCATGCTAGTTTAAGCTGTTTCCTCTTCATTAATAATAAACTGGCAGAGCTGCCTTTGCATTACTTCTTAAAAAACTGTTTAGAAATTATGGCAATTAGTAATGTCAGACAACTGTATCTGTCCGAAGTTAGCTATCATTAGCCAACATAATCTAGATCCTTAGTCACACCGAATGAGGCTGTAGCAGAAAATCAAAAAAAGCACATTTGTTTCTGCAACTTTGGTATTTATTTCTAAGAAACTTTTAATTCATAAAGGTAAATTAGGCTAAAGAGTCTGCAATCAATACAATGGAAAACAATATGTCACAGTTAATAACCATTGACTACAGGTTCCTTGATATTGAGAAACTTTCCTCATCATATAATTATATATATTATACTATATAAGATATATAGGCCTCATAGGCAGCTTAGACTGCCATACATCAAATAAACCTGTTAATTAAAATGTAATTTTCCAATACTTTACCAATACTGTCACTATATTTTTATTGTTATTGAGTACCTATGTAGTTTATGGGTGACTTGAAAACAGGTTTATGTTTTGTGTTTTAGTTGGTGTGAGAACAGCAACATATAATCAGTTCAGGGAGGTTTACACAAAACCTCCACTATACTTATTACGCAAAATGAAACCACAGTTAGATCTGTTTGTGCTTCAAGTGATACCAGACACCCATGTGTTTGTCTCTCAGTTTGTCACTAGTATCGGGACAAAAAGCTCAAGGTCACACATGTACACATCAAAAATGAACTTAAAACAGCCTCAATTTGAGCCTGAATTTAAAGTCTATCTTACTGGGCCTATGGTATTTCTAACTATGACTCAAAGTGCAATCACAGCCCTGAGTCCACTACTCAGAAATAACCCAGATGTGAAATCTGGTAAACATCTGGGTGTTTTTTTACTTTTACGTTTTAACATTTCCTTCTTCCTTATCTCTATATTTTCCTGCAAGCATACTGTACAGGAGAAATCACACAATCTCTTTCTCCTTTCCCTATTAGGTCAAGGTCTTCCAGTGGAAAACAAAGAAGTGATCTACACGTAGTAGGAGACCTGGAAGTTTAATCTTATTCCAGCATTAAAATTTCAGGGTCAGTTTAAGATCAGGACAGGTGAACTGTCTGTATATAGGTGCTTCTACATGCTGTTATTTAATTATGTACAAGGTGAATGTTTGTACATATGATGGCACGTTAGATGTGCTCAACCTGAGCCCAAAACCTTTAAACCCACTGTCCTATTAACAGGAATCATTTGGAACCAGGAAACGATTTTCCACAAAGAAAATATTTCTTTAGTTAATCTTTGTTTGTCACGTTCCTACCTTTATATTTGCGTGGCATGGCACACCTCTGGAAAGTCCTGTTATCAATACATTATCACTGGAATCTTAATCCACGTCCACAGGATTAAACATTGGTCACGTTGAAATAGTAATTGTGCATGAACAGCAACCTCTGCTGGAGGTAGGGAAAACATCAAGCCCATAACCTGCAATCACAGTGTTTTTACTGTAATTTAATAAAACCTGAGTAGGTATCAACAAGTTATATCACATTTGTCATTATACAGCAGACACTAACTGTGACATTTTTATTAATTCTCCGTATTTAAGTAGTTCTATTCAACTCTGGGCAATTTGAATAGAATTGGATCCATAGTTTAAAGTGAAGTGTAATTAAAGCAAAAAATACAATTTATTAAAACCTTTAAGAATCACAATTACTGTAATTCTTTGAAAGTCAGACATTTATATAATTCTTATATCAAGCTGATTGTTCCATCTGGCAGCATGAGAAGTCTGATGCGTGTGCATAAAGCTAAAAGAGACAACCCCCAAAAAATTTGGTTTGAAAGACATTTGAAATAAAAATTTTATTATTGTCATTGCCATGGGAGCAGAGTTGCATTTGTCTTCCCATCATGAACCTTTCATTATATGCTTTCTTATTTTGTCTGGTATATTATTGTCAAGTTTGGATGGAATTTTGATACTCAAATATAAGCATATGATGGATAATATGTGCGGTCTTGAACTCCCTCTTACTATATGATCATCATCATACAGTTGCTGCAACCTTTTGCTGTCCAATATGCAATGTGATAAAAAATCTGTCTTCTGTCTGGCTTTAATATTTGCTTATAGTTAGCTGGGAAACACAGCTCATTTAAACCTTGAACAGGTTATTCCAGACATGTTCATAAATCAATGTTTGCAGGCAGTCACTAAGAATCCATAGTCAGTATCAATCTCCAAGACCTGTGACCTCTACAGCCCAACATTCATCTCAAGACAGAAAGAAAGCAGAGGATGCCAATCAATGTCTGCTCCCTGCTGACATCAAATCTGCATAATCTATTATGTTCCGATGACACCAAATGCTGTTTTTAATGTTTATCTAAATGCAGTCACGAGAAATGTGTGATTAACATTGGCATCAACATGCTGAGGAAGTCAGTTTTTAACCACAAGATTACACTTCCCATCATGCTTTTTGGTCTTATTCAGCAACATGGTCAGGCAGATTTTCCATGGCAAAATGACTGGTATTCCAACAAGTTCTTCCCCCGACCGCCCAATGTTTAATGCATGGACCTCGCTGAAGTAGAGCTTGCTCTGGGATGTGCATTAGCATGAAATCACATGAGAGATGCACGCGGTTAAACAGACAGCAAGGAAGTATTGCTTTAGTCTCCAAAGTAATTTCAAGAGCAAGAGCAAGCTTAGCTGCAGCACATACCCTTAGGTGGTTGATGTAATCTGCTAGCATGAGAGCGTATGTTGACTATTTTTGGGTAATTTGCATAATGAATTTGAAAGAGTTTTCAACTGACTTCAGCATCACTGCTCTACATGCTGCCATTATGAGGCACATGCAACAACGATATAAACCTCCATCGTATTTATGTCTTAATATTATGGCTATTATCAGGAGAGACCGTTCTCTGATTACATGATATGGCTAAATAAAGTACATTTACTATAGACATAGAGGATCAGCCAATAAAAGTTACACCTGTGAGGAGCAGGACAAGATATAAAACAAAAAGGAGCATTATCACCTTGCTGTATTTCTAGCTACCCAGCACATGTGAGCCTCTTTTTGTTCTGTTGCGGTCTCTGTCATTTTCTGGGGAAAAATATGTGTCTCTTTAACAGCTAAATACTCACATGTTTTCAGCAGCTGGTTGCTTACTGTGTGTGCTTTTCAGGGCTGGACACAAGTGCACAGGTATACAACCACACTTTTAACCAACATTGTAGTTAAAACCAAAACAAAGAGCTAAAAGATGCTACAACGCTTTATAGAGTTTGGTGATAATTCTCTAGTTTTTTTAGCTTGTAGCGGCGGCTTGAAAGAAAAGCTGACAATGCTCCAGATTTAGTCACATTTGAACACTAACTGAGTTGCAAAATGAAGTGGCAGCAAATTTTGTTTAAATGAAAGTTCATGAACCAGAGAAAGAAAATTAATTCTTAGTTAATTTGATGCTGTGAGAGAAACTGTTTTCACATATTTTAACAGTGTCGTCCTAATATACAGTAATTGCTCATCAGAACAAAACACTCAGATGGACGACATATGGAAAAAGAGTCTGACCCCTCATGAGTATCTACATGGTGCCATCCTGAAACTTTTCAACTGCTTTGTGATTCCAGCAACAGTTGGACGTCCATATTTTTATTCAACTTCCATATTTATAACTTGGCATGAAGCGGTGGCGGTGGCAGTGTTGCTATGGTGACGAGTCTGTCTGTTGACCTGGCTGAGCAGCAGACTCATATCTGGCACACACACACACAAACATAGAGAATACTGTAACACACATTGCGCTTTCTGTCACCATATTGGCAAGGTCGCTAGGGTTTTCCTTATTTGTCTGTCTTTCTCTCATAATATCTCACTCTTTCTCACATACATACATCTGAACATGAATGAACCCAGAATGGGTTTAATCATAAATATACATGGATGCATGTGTCTGTAGATTTGTTTCTTTCATCTGGGGAAATTTTGTTGGGGATATTTTTGCGTCTGGCAGCACTGAATCCTGCTGTGGCTGTTTCCTTTCAGACAGACTGATAGATATATTGAATTATTGGCTGATAGATTGATGAAAAGATCACTTCACTGTCTTTAAACTGGCTGGTAAGGACAAGTGAGCCACAGGTGGAAGTCAGTGATGCTCAATTTGAAGACCCTCCTCTGCTCCATTTGCCTCTGTCACGTGGAGGGATGGATGTATGTCACTGTAACCTGCTTTTCATGCCAGTGGATATAATGACCTAGATGAGAATCACACACATATCGTAACACATTTTTTTCACACATACACACACGCTAAAATGTGTGTGTGCAGTAACGAATGTTTATGAGGTAGTCAGTACCTACACAAAGTGGTGCAGCTAAATAATGATGTCCACCCTGAAGGAGGAAGTAAGAATGATGTTTGCTTCTTTTCTTTTCTTTTCTTTTTTGCATAATCTGTTACATTCAAGCCAGACTGGAGAGAGAGATAAATGTTGTAGAACAAGACCTTAGCCTGTGTTACTAATGATGCTGAAATGTCTGCCTCCTTCTGCACTCCCTTTCCCACATGTATTAAATGAACAGAACAATGGCAGCAATAATTATCTGCCTTGAATAGATTTTTAAAAAAATCCATGTTACGTTTTAACAATCACAGGCTTGTGTTTAATAACTTGGCAGTGATCTAGTTGCATTTTGGAAAATATGCTTTCTCTCCGCTCCTTCCAGGATAAACTGCAGATGGGAATACTCATGTCATGTGTCATTGTGCAATGATCACTGAGGCCAATGTTTTGGCCTCCTTGTTTATATCAACGAGGGGTCCAAAACATTAGAGACACCGCTTAACATAACATACTTTAGTGTGACTCCACCTCCCACAGTGACCTTAATAATGCACATGAAGTAGAATAATCACATTTCTGACAGTTTCAGCTTAAAAACTGAGAAATTATAACTTTGTAAATGTAGAATTCATGGCAGAGCTGTTGCATTGGATTATAAAGGTGGACATAATGTTATGCCTGATTCGTGTGTATCACTACTCATAATGATGTTATTTATAAGAAACTACTTCTTCAATGTTCTCATCTGAATTTTGGTTTGTAATGAGCCAGACAGCTTGTGAAGATCCTGAAGCAACTCCTACCCCCTGTGTAGTCACACACACAGATTTAATATCAGAGATGCACACATGCTTTTACACTCAAAACACATTCTGCTGTGAAACCCTCTGATCAAAATCAAAGATCCACACCATGTGCACACACACACACACACACACAGCCATTAGTGTGTGTTTGCATTTGTGTGTGCACAGATGACAGAAGTGCACACACAAAGTAGGCTTTAGCATCCACACACTCAAATACCTCCTGCAGCATTCCTCTGCACACACAACTCACTATGAAGATAGAGATACAAATGTGCAGACACAAGGACATGTATTCATGCACCTTAGTGCGCACACACACACACACACACACACAAAAGACTGCAGTGCTGCTGACTGAGGTGGAATTAAATAGAGAACTCCTTTAAATGAGCATCGATCCACAGAGTGGATGTAGCACCAGCTCCGTCTGCCATGGCAGGCCAAACAACAGGACGCTTTGTGAGACAGCTGGGGCACACACACACACACACACACACACACACACACACACACACACACACACAAGCAGCAAGCAGGAGGCAACGCGGGCACACGCACACGCAAAGACCTAGTCGTGCAGTTGAAGCTGAAGAC
>OMLM01001259.1:28374-55444 GCA_900302695.1 Helostoma temminkii
AGCATCCACACACTCAAATACCTCCTGCAGCATTCCTCTGCACACACAACTCACTATGAAGATAGAGATACAAATGTGCAGACACAAGGACATGTATTCATGCACCTTAGTGCGCACACACACACACACACACACACACAAGCAGCAAGCAGGAGGCAACGCGGGCACACGCACACGCAAAGACCTAGTCGTGCAGTTGAAGCTGAAGACACACACACCATCAGTCTGTCTCACACCTCCCCCTTGCTTTGATTGTGTTCACAACGCTATTACTTGAGCACACCGATGTCAGCATATTAATTTATCTTCCTCACCGCTGCTTTCATTTCATGTGCTAACACACATGCACAAACACACACTCATCATGCACATGCACATAAGTAGGTGCATGCATGATCGCGCACACAAACACATACGGTACATACTCCGACACCACTGGTGTGCACATTAACACACTTATGTGCACCATCACAGGAGACCACCCACCCCAACAAACTGAAACACAAGCTGTTAGCTTTTCTCCTCACCAGTTACCTCCCATTCCCTCTCTCCCACTGTCACATCAGGGATTTCCAGTGTTCCCAACACATTGCCGCCATCACAGCTCTGCAGATGTCACTTAGCTGCAGACACACCTCTTCATTTCTCCATCCATCCTGCCGCCTCTCATGGGACATTGAGGAGGGACAGAGGGAGCAGTCAGTGCATGTGGGTGTTTGTGTGTGTGTGTCTGCAGAGGGGGAAGGGAGCCAGGCAGGTTAATGAATTAGTAATTAGGACTGACATTGCATCTGCACTGGGTTTCCCCAAAACTATTTCCACCACTCTGTCTGTCTACGGTCATCTGCGCATCGTCTGAACTCTTTGTCGTCTTGAACCACCTGCACCCCCCTCTCTCCCCATCTCTCTCCTCTCCTTGCATAACCCCCCTCCACCTGTCTTGCTGCGGGCCTCGCCTCACTAACCTTCTCCTCCCCTTGTCTTCAAACACACACCAACCTCTTTTGTTCCATCCTCACCCTATGTCTCCCTTCCTCTTCTCTCCTTATCGCTTTCCATTCACCCTTTCTTCTGTCTCCTTCTAATGTGCTATTGATCACTAGGGATCACTGGATTGGAGGCCGAGCTTCTCAATCCATGCAGACTCACATTAAAGCTTGGCACTGTTATACGTTTAAAGTAGTGTATCCAAGATCCCTGAAGAAAACATGGTCAAATGTTGACATTGGGAAATGCACAGTCACATGTGGCCTTGTACTGCTGCTGTGCTTCTGCTTTTGACCTTGAAGAAGACAGAAAACATGCATGGGTAAAGCCAAGACTCACGGCATCACATACAAGCCAACATCTTCACACAGTCAGAGCAGACATCATTTGCTTTTTGACAACACAATGACACAGGTTTGAAACCATGGCTTGTCTATCACTCTTTTTCTGCTTGTCTACAAGTCTGACACCCTGACGGAGAGGCTAACACACACCCCACCCCACCACACACGCGCACACACACACAAATATAGATAGACAAAGGCACATGAATTCTATTAATAGATAATAAGACATTTGCAGGAAATGTCAGCTCTGACTGAATGCTATTCGTCTTTCTTCTCCAGCCTACATAACTGATTGTCATCTTTAGAGTGGTTTAAATAGGGGTATAGTATTTTCTTTCATGGGTGGGCTGTAATTGTAGTCCTGCCACATAGGAAGGTGTAGGCTATCGACAGTGTCTTCCTGATTTAATAGCACCTTTAGAAAAGATCAGCCAGATTTACTGTACATGGTAAAAGTGTACATGGTGGTCAAAGGGTCTGTAATGTTAACTAATTTGTCTTCTTAATCTAAAATATCCTCTGTGACAACATTGTTAATATCTATAGAAAATCAAAAAGTGAAAGCCAGCGGCAGGTATAAGATTATTACATCATGGTGTGATGATAAATTGAAGACTGGACCAATAGTAAAACATTTTATTATTGGGGCCACCAAATTTGATATTTGTTAGTCATAACCGGTGCCACGTTGTGAAGCAGTCAGGTGTTTCTGATTATAATTGTGACGTGTAGTTATGCTTGAATTTATGCCCAGTATCTTACATTGTAACATAGACTGGGCTGAGTGGGTTGCACAAGCTGGATATTGACTGTTTCATGTGTCATGTTTTCCTTTGCAAACTTCAAATTCCTATCTAAACTAAATTATGCATGGCCAATGGTACATCCATGATATGACAGCTGCAGGACTTTAGACCTTGGACATCACTATTTGACTGCCTGTAAATCATCTACATGCTGGTCAATTCCCAAACTTTTCCCCCAACAAATTCCAAATACAAGTATCTCATAAATGAAAAAATATGTGGGCTAAACCCATCCTTCTGAGGACAGCCCTCCCCAGGTCCTCTGGGCAGTCAGCATCAGTTCGTCTGAAAGTTAAGGTCTAAGAGGTTTTAATTATAATACACTCCGGCTCTGGACGGTTGTGTCATCAGAGTCACAGAGAAGGACTAGTGTCACCACAGCTACCGGTACTAATCCTCACCGCAGGCTACACTGTCTGATATCAACAGGCCCTCGAGACACGTCCCGTTCACACCGCTCGCTAACCACGGGAGAGTGATGGTGCTCCCGAGCAGTCCGAGGAGCGATTTCTCTGCTGCCAGTCAAACACACAGAGGCTCCACAGAGAGGAGGAGACGCTGAGGACGCCTCCGTTCATCCCTCCATTCATCAGTCCGCTCACTAATCGTTCTCATCCGCCTGGACCTCCCGCGTGCCCCTACCAGCCTACACGGAGGCGCGAGACTACACCACGAGCTTCGGTCTGTCGGCGGCGGCCGTGAACAAGGGTCGCACGCGCATTCCGGTGAGAGGGGGCAGCCGGGAAGGACGCTGAGAGTGGAGGGGAAGAGAGCTCATCTGTCAGCGTTGTTCCCCGGTGTGGATGTAGGGCGACAGAGGGGGAGACAGGACCACCGCAGCCGCAAAACTCTCCTTTTCAGCCCGTGACAGAGCGCATTTTACTGGTGAGTCAACAAACGCTGCGTTACTCTGCGTTATCATATTTAGCTAACAGGACTGTGATAGCGCTAAAAACCTCAGTTTAACCGGTAATTACTTCACAGCCCAGGCTTAGATATCTTATCTCGTAGTTTATTTGCGAGGCGAGCAAAAGCACTTCTCGTGGAGGCTGCACTGAGGCTCCACGTCCTGTTTTTCTTGCTAGTCTGTGACCAAAAATGCACACACAAGCGGCCAGCAGGCTGTAGGACGCCAGTGCTTTTGGAGCTAATGTGGGCTTAAAGATATGCACCGTGCGGGCCGTGGGATTCATGGAGGTGTGTGTGTGTTTTCTGTGTGTGTGTGTGTCCCGAGAAGTAGAAGAGGAAAGCGTTTCCTTTCTGCTTTTAGGACAAGCCGGTCTTGAAACGCCACCAAGGTCTATTTTGGAGGAAAAGAAAGACACCGGCCTTATTTGAGCTTGAACCGTGTCTCCCAGCCATCCTGTTGTCATGGTTACTGGCTCGAGGAGGCTGGGAGAACATGGCTGTCTCGCGCTGGGCTCTCTCTCTCTCTCCCCCTCTCCTTCACACACACACACACACACACACACACACACACACACACGCTGTTCTTTCTGTAGCTGTGAGGACACATTGCCACAGCTCAGTGTCCCCTAGCCTTATAACAAACCTAATTCTATCTTTAACCCTACAAATTCTCCTTCTCCTTATCCCTGAAACACCTTAACAACCTTTCAAGTTATGAAGATTGGGCAAATCTCACAACGCAGAAATGTCCAGGTGGTATGGAGGTAAATTCTGTCCACACAGCAAAAATTGTGAAAAGCTTTGTTCAGGTCGAAAATCTCACTAAGAAGAAGATCTCAGATCTGAGAAGACGACCGCCCCAACACACACACTCATGCACTAGTAGAGGGACGGGAGAGAGAGACAATGAGCCTGGTCTACACTGTTTACTTATGCATATTAAAAGACACTTTGGAGAAAGAAGCAGGCACACAGTAACCTATACTATGCATATTTCCCATAGGAATTATTTAACCTACTGATAGCAGATCACATGAAGTGCCTTAAATAAAATTAAAGTCAGTATATCAATGATTACCACAGATGCAGTCTAAGCCTCTACATACAACAGTATTATGAAAATATAGTGATTTTTCTTGCCAGCTCCAGAGTTTTGGGCCTAAAGACTTATCTTTGCTTCTTCACAATGTGGGTGGCTTTTTTAAAACAGGTGTTTGATAGCAGCTTATTTTTCATCCAGAAGCAAAGTCACTATTATCTTAATTACAGACATTTGCATGTCTACTCTAGATCCACTGTTATTCATTCCTCCGATACAACTATGGGCTTTCCCAGGGAAAAGTGCTGCTCTCTCTATGTATGTATCTTTCTTGAACTGAAAGACACACGAGCAGCAGCTCCAGCCTTAACGACCTCCTTCTCTCCTGACTCTCGCGTCGCCTTATTCTGTTTTTCATCTCTCTGATGGCTTTATCAGCACTGCTGTTGATGTGGAATAATAGTCCCCAGACCATTTGAAATATGGCATTTTAAAAGTCTAATAAAACATCTTACACAATTAAACAACATTGGGTATATACTATAAATTGTTTGGATTGCAAACATGTGAAACACTTTACAGTAATAGAGTCAAAATTCAGATGGTTGACCTTGACGGGATAGAAGTGACATATTGGGGTGATTTGGGGGAGCGGCTGATTGTTATGCTCCAGTAGGCTGGTGTGGCTAGTTGGAGGCTCTGTGGTCATGCTGGTGTGATTTGTGAACAGGCAGGCCAGCTAGGAAAACACCCTGGACTACTTCCCAGCCTGCTTTCCTGTCCCAGGCTATAACAACCAGGAAATGATTTGTCTTCCTCTCTGTCTGCATCTGTGCTTGTAACACAACAACATTTCTGAAAGGTGACTTTAGAACTGCAATGTGTGTGTGTGTGTGTGTGTGTGTGTGTGTGCATGCTGCAGTGCCAGTGCTGCGCCCAGCCTGTGCATTAAGAACAGGGTCACTAGGTCATTTATACCATGAGACTGCAGTGATTCTTTGAGTGTGTGTCTCTGAGAGAGTAGAGTGGCAGAGGGAGGAGGAGAGGACATTTTTCAGTGTCCTTAGTATGCAGATTTGATATTCTCTATCAGTGCTCAGCTGATAGCTTCATAAATTAATTTTGATTACCAATTAGGTCTTTATGAACTATTAGAGGGTTGTTCTGTTGGACTTATTGGTTAAGGTGTGTATTATTATCCCTAACTAGGTTTGAACTGGAGTCTTCTTTCTGTGCTGTAGATGTATTAATGAAAGCTTTACATATTCATAACATCATTAACATTTTACAGGATGAGTTAATCAGCTTGATGCTAGTGATTATACTATGTCCTTCACAGCACTTGTCAGTACTGTGTTAGTGACTTCCAGTAAGGAACCCTCATGGCTACACACAGCACAAACAAAAGAGCTGCGCAAATGTTTCTCTGTCTAAAATGAAAGTGGGCACCACTACAAACATAATGAGGTCAGACAAGTTAGAAGTGGGTAACTGGTTGTCTGTTCCATCACTTCAACTCAGTAAAATGTGGTGTAATGACGTCCAGCGGGAGTGGGGTAGATAGATAGATAGATAGATAGATAGATAGATAGATAGATAGATAGATAGATAGATAGATAGATAGAGATTAAAGAGATTAAGGTTTTATAGAGCAGAGCACGAGTTTGTGTAACATAGTGTTATGGCTGAAATTTTAAAATTGCAGTATTTCAAGTATATATTGTGTAAGAAAACTCATTTTGTGCTCTGTTGTCCTCCCAGGGAATGCTGGGTAATCCTCCTCACTGTACAGTTTTACATTTGGTTTTTGCACATAACACTTGTTCATGGCGCAACCGCACTTGAGCAGGGAAAGTGTTAAAAAGTCAGAGAACCTGCAGCTTCATTAATAGGTGTACACTGATCAGCTACAACAATAAATTCACCTGGTGGTCTTAGTGTTGGGTGGAGTGGGGTCAGCACAGACACTAACCATTCTACTATGTACTGTGTTTTCTGACACCGGTCGATTATGGCCAGCATTAACTGCTTTCCATGCTGACCTCTGAAACATTAAGGTGGATGTAATGTGGCTGAGCAGTGTGTGATCTAATGCTGTGTTCACGTAATGTCAGCAGGCGGACAGGAAAACTTCCTGTTATTGTGTCTTGAGAGTTTTTATGCTTCATTGTCATACCATTTATATAGCCTAAATGAGCTGCTAAATGTGAATTGGCCAAAAGTGTGTTGACAGAGTTGTTTTCACCAAGATATAGAAATACAGTTAGCTGTGCTTTGTTAGCCAAATGGTTCCTGTGCATGTTAAATAACTGCAATGTCACCATTTGGAGTCTGGCTGGGGGCCTTTGCTGCATGTCGTACCTTGTTTTCTTCTCCCAAGCTTTCTGTCTGTCTCTCTACTAATGCTATCAAATAAAGGCAAAATGCGGAAAAAAACTTTTACAACTAGCAGATTGTTAATGTGTCATTTGAATGTAATGTTGAAATATCGGCTGCACAACAGGAAAAACATAGGATCAAGCTTTTAAAGCAAGGGACAAGTAATCAGGATTAGTCCTTTCCTCCTGTCTGATTTTAACCATTCTTTTTAAATTTAGTCTCCCATTTGTCTCTTAACCTTATGGTAGTGTAATATTAAATTACTGAAGTAACCATTCAACAGTCTAAACTATTCAAAGTCAAGTTTTAGGACTTCAATAGTATTTTAATTTTTCAAAAACAGCCATGAGAAATGCAGAGGATTATGCACATCATGTTTCAGGCTGAATCAAATTGAATTTGAGGTCACAGTGCAGTAGCTGGATGCACTTCCTGCTCTGAAAGCGCTGCTATTACTTATTTTTGAAGTCTCCAGTCTGATTACCTCAGTAGTGTTTCTTTGGCGTTTCTGCTGCCTATAGAGAGCAATCATGCTTATCACTGGATACTTCCAGAGGACTGCAGCTCTGGGTCTTAGGGATCAATACATTACACCATGGTGTGTCTGTCTCTGCATCTTTTTTCTGTTGTGTGTGTATGAGAAACTGTGTGTGTGTGTGTGTCTGTGTGGGCCAGAAAGCAAGCAGACAGATGAAGAAAGGCACATAACTCACAGAAGAGCTATTTAATGGCAACCTGGTCTTTTATCCATGGCATCCTTACTGATGGTTTACATGTCTAGGTGGGTGTATTTCAGAAGTGTGTGTTTGTGTGTATGTGTGTGTTATTCACATGATTGGCAGATGGTCAGATTGCAGTTAAAGGAAATTGATAAGGCTTAAGAGCTCCAGTGTTCTGCTGACAAAAGTAGAATGCAATAAATCTTTCCTGATAGCCATTGTGTGCACACAAATCTTACATAAAGATTCACACACGGTCTCATAGCTTAACACACACTGTTATGCTATCATTGGCTGTGTTTTCTCCATTCATCCAGGTGGGGTGTCTGCTCTCTCCTCTACAGGCACATTCATAGTGTTGCTCACTTCCACACTCCTTTTTTTCTGCAAGTTCAGACCTCTGTTACCTCTGTTATTGCAAAATGAGAGGCAGAGACAGAGAAAAAATGGAATAAGCCTGTGAGATAGCAGAAAACATAATGTAGAACAGATGAGAGAGGAGAGAGTGGGAGAAAAACAGGACACCAGAGACACTTGGAGAGAGGGAGAGAGAGAATTCCCACTTTCTGTGTCTGGTTTCATAACTGTTCACTGTTTCCATTTATGGAAATGTGTCACTGGTTGTGTGTGTCTGTGTGCATTTAACTGTGTGTTAATATGTGCAAATGCATCTTTGTGTAATCTCATAAATGGATGCAAATTGTGCTTGTTTGCATATGCTGAGTACAGTACATGTGTATGTAGGTGCATGATAATGAGTTGAAATGACTCAGATGGGAATGTATTTCAAATATTCAGCAACCAGGTTTGTGTTTTTCCTAGTCACCTAATGATTTAGGCAACAACAGTTGTTATCTTTTTAGCTATTTTTGACATATGTCGTAGCGTTGTTAGATATGATCCATAAGGTGTCCAGTGACTGAATGGTGAGGCAATATGACGTCTTCAATTGTGCTTAATCTGTATCATCCTTTTACAGCTCTGATGAAACATTTAGTGAGCCCATGGTGTCCTCTTGCTCATGGGCTTAGCCAAAGTGTTTGCAACATCAAGTTTGGCTCACAATCTAGCCTCTCATAAATCTTTATCATGATCCCAGTTTTCCACTTAGAAAATTATGCTAGAAATTGCCAGAAAATTCCCCTGAGAAACTGCAGTGTTTTGTTGGCATAAATGAAGATTCATTTCACTAACTTGGTCTTTACCTGCATCTGCATGCCATCAGAAAAGCTTTGAATCCCAGTAAAGATTTTACTGCAGTTGTGCTGTAAGACTCCTGCTGTGGTTGATTCAGCAGTGCAGAGATCCAGTGTGTCTAAGGACTCTGCATCAGGCAAACACAGCTCTTTCTTGGCTTCAACAGAATCCAAACACCTTCCTCATCTGCATCTTGCTAAAAAGTGGGTCATTAGTTTTGCAAAAACTGTGTTTGATATGGTACCACTGAAATTTTTTAACATGTTATTGGGTTCGGTGTTACTGTTGAAATAAATCTCTTTATATTAATAATAATATGTTTATGATGATGTAGCACGCAATGGCACATATATGTAAAACCAAATTTGACTGACACTGACAATTCATCCTTGACCTTAGAAGAAGCAGACAATTTCACTTTGCCAGCTTCATCATTAGGTTTTGAACACACTGAACAATTGATGCCACTGATGCTTGGCATGTGGTTGCAGAACTGAAGACACAACACACAAATCACATCTTTTTTTTTGGATCATTTGATTAATAGAAAAAATATATAAATGCCGTGCACAATTTCTCAGAGCCCAAAATGAACTCTTCACAATTTGTACAACAAACAAGTCAATTTTTATACATGAGATGCTGGACCCAACTGGAGCACCAATTTTGCATGATTTTTCAATGATTACTCACTTTGCAAAATGTGTTCACTTAATACATGGGTAATCATTTCACAAATTTTCACACTATTTATGAATGTGTGTAAAAATAATTTCACTTTAATCCTTACTACATAAATTTTATTTTCAGAAAAAGAATAGTACATCAAAAGTCAGCAATATTTCACACATAACCAGCTCTGCAGAACCATAATTAAGAGCTGCTCATTAGCATTTGCCCTTGAGGCTCAGTAAGGTTAGAGGAAGGCCTGCTATGCAGAGGCCAGGGCTTCACAGCCAAAAGTGCAAGTGAGAGTAATAGTAGACCATCAAGGATACATTTTCAAATCTCAGGTTACTATTATACATTTGTGCAAAGCACAGTGACAGCACAGCTGGAAACAAACAATTATTCAGCTGTGAAATCTCCACATAGACAGAGAGGATGAGCTAGCAGGATCATCTTGACAGGAATCTGTTGGGTTTATTAAATAAATCTCTCTCTCTCTCTCTCTGTGTGTGCCTGCCTGTCTGCCTTCCTTTCTCTGTTCCTCTGCTTTTTACTTTTTCTATCTTTTCATGCCCTCCTTTCAGAGCTGTTTTGGGATCATGTGGTACTGAGGACAAAGTGTTCCAGACATATGTATCTCTCTCCCTTTGTAGCACACGCATACACACCTAGAATCATGCAGCATTGCACACATTTCCACAGCTGTTCCTTTGTTGAAGGTGACCTCTGTAACCTGCAATTAAGACTAGAAATAATCAAATGACTGTCTCAGTATCTCCTGCTGTTAATGTGCTCATTTTATAACACAGCCTTCTCCTCATTTTCTCTTTGCACTTTGTCTTCATTTCATACTGATTTTTCTACCTGTCCTATTTTTTCTCCAATTGCTGGTCTCAAGCCCTGGTCCTCATCTGTGACGGGAGTGGACAGCAGCCCCTCTCAGTGAGGAGCACCATGACCCAGGAGGGGCAGGCTCTGCCCTCTCCCACCCCACCAGAGAACCCAGTGGAGCCAAATACAAACAGCACCAGTACTGACCTACCCACAGACACAGACAACCCGACAGAGCAGGACAAGCTGGGGGCCAGAGTGAAGGATGAGATAGAAGAGGGGAAACAACAGGAAGAGATCAGAGAAGGAGAGGAGCAGGCACTGGGCGAGGCACATGGGGAAGGATATGGGAGGGTGGAAGTTGAAGATGAGTTTCAAGAGGAGATAGTAGATGGCAGTGGAGGTGTGGATCAAAAGACAGATGGAGGGGAGGAGGGAGAGAGGGAAGGCATGAGAGGAGAGGAATGTATAAAGGTGGAGGTAAGCTCAGTGGGGGAGGAGGCAGCACATGAGGTGGATGAGATGAAAGACAAAGAGGAGGAGAAGGAAAATGAAGACATGCAACCATCTACAGAGAAGGAAGTGACTCAATCTTCACAAGCGGAGGGGTTAGTTTACTAAATCACCTTTACTCTTACTCTGATACAGAAATGTTGTAAATGTTGTACTACATCTTTAAACCTTTGGGTATCAGAGCGAGTTTGATATAAGATTAAAACGGCTTATTTACCCTTTAAATCCACCAACAGGCCAGCTTTTGCCCTTTGCTGTTTTATTGTGTGTTTACACATAAATCATCATCATGTTTTGATAAAGAATTCACATACAATCAGCAGTAATTTAGATTAGATTATTTAGAAAACAGACCAAGGCACTCTTGCTTACTTTTAATAAAAACCACAGAGCATCTTTTTGTGTATTTTAGTTTTTCAGTGATATTGCTTTTCGATGCTAAATAATCATAAATGGCAAAGACTTTTCTCAGTGTGGTTTTCTAGTACATAATTAGTCTAATGTGTTTTACTTTTATAAAATGAATAATACCTTCATTCAAATAAATGGGCTTAAAGGAAAACAAACTCTCTTAAAAAGACAGAGGATGCAGTAGGTGAAAAGTTCAAAATGTGTCTGAAGTACAAATAGTCCTTTCATAGACAAAATAACATAATACATACATAAAATTAAGAAGTGTACACATTTGTGCTGCTTGTTCTGTTTGTCTTTTTTTTAAACAGAAATACAGACAAACACAAAAACAGACACAAAAATACAGTTAACACATATATGAAATTGAAGCTTTGATTAAACTATTTTTATTGGTAAATATCTGTTTATTTCTGTTCTGTTCTGTTCAGCTCTACAGATTCATAAGAGTCTCTTAAATAAAAGGAATAAAATAGAGGAGGTTGACAGATGAGGCGAGATGAGCTTCCAGCTATTCACAAAGTAGCAAATTGGACAGTGCTTTTTCATCTAGCATCAATTGTCAGCCTGACTATTAAAGCAGAATATTTGCCCATTGTGTGTACTTCTCCAGAATGAAAATGATTTCAGCAATGAATATGAATGATCTGCTATATATGGGAGCCAATCTCAACAAAGAAACTGCCATATGTTTAAGTAAAATGCTAACGATAATTTTACACTTGCCTTTTCTTCCTGTTGATATAGACTGGAAAATGGTATAGGTGGGGATGAAGATGAGGATGAAGCTGGCGAAGATGACGACCTAGGAGATGAAGGACAAACACACTTGGACACTTTCAGCTCTAACTTTGAGACAACTGTAGAGCAGGCTGACACCGAGGTGGAGGAAGAGGAGGAAGAGGAGGTCCAGAGGGAAGAAGGGCGGGAAAACCAGGACAGTTTCAGCTCAGCATTTGAGCAGATAGTTGAACAGGTTGATGTTCAGGAGGAAGAAGAGGAGGAAGAGGAGAGGGAACTGGAGGAGGATCAGGAGAAAGTGAGGCTGGACAACAAAGATGGCTTCAGCTCTACATTTGAGCGCATTGTAGAGTCTGCCCTGCTGAGGGGCGGGACCTGCTACAGCAGCCTGGACTCCCTGGACGTGCTGTCTCTCACAGATGAGACAGACAGCTGTGTTAGCTTTGAGGCACCACTGACGCCGCTCATCCAACAGAGGGCGCTGCTACAGGGTCCTGAACCTCTGGAACTTGAGCTGGCAACAGTTCAAGAACAAGAGGGGGCAGAGGCTGGACCAGACGGCCCAGGTGGTGATCTGGGCTCCGAGAAGAGCACTGTCTGTGGAGCTGGAGCTGCAGCTGGAGTAGGAGGAAGCCCACTCAGGACCACCATACCTGGGAGCAGGTCAGAGTTTGTACTGAGCCAGCCTGGACGCTGGGCCATCCCTAATGGATACCATACAGACTCCCAAGGAGCCATGGAGGGTTGTGGTGCCATGATCAACTCTGTGAGGTAAGAGACAGGCCTAGTTTAAATAGTTATGTCCCTTATGTATTGTATGTAGTAATAGCATCCTTAACCTTATCCTGAAGGCATGAGGTAAGTATGAAGATGAGACAAGTGATGTTAATTGGTGCAATTTGTGCTTTATTTCATCTCTTTATTTCCAGGTCAGATACATCAAGGCTAGATGGGCTAGAGTGGCTGTTCTTCTGCCAGTGTGTTGTTATATATTATCAGTTGCCAGAATCACAAATGTTCAAAATAAGAACTGCTAGGCTCTAATTATAATCTCTTGCTTATAGTTATCTGATCATAGGTGTTGCACCATGAATAAAAGTGATGTGATAGTAGACTAAATATTTAGAAATTAATAATTAAAATTAATAATTTAATAGCATTTGCAAGTTTTACTGTGTCTTGGCCTAATTTTAATGTTGTGAATCATGTTTCACAGTTGGCAAAATTGGCAATACAAAGAAATTAGTCATACTTCTTGCCCAGAACTCTTAAATTAATAGTACCATTTTATCCTCAGTGAACTCCACCTACACAATTTGTCATACTTAGATAAGCATCTAATTGTGATATTTCTGTATTGTTCAGCGTTCAGAGTTTGCGTTTCAAACTAATAACTGTAACAGACCAACAAATGCTCTCACATCATGGTTGTAAATTTAGAAAAGACTTAACATAGATGCAAAGTTTTGGAGTGACTATAGTAACAGTGTTATAGTTAAACTAACTTTGAATGAATGTTTAGATTACTGATGACTGATTACAGTGTGTAACCTGTGTGTATGTTCATGTAGTTATCATGTGATGGCAGGTTAACCAGCTGTGGACTCTTAGTAAAAGCAGTAGGCAGGGTGGTTGGTTTCTTTATAGACAAGCGCTAACTCAAAACAACCAAATACATGATGTTCATGTTACTCAATCCCTCATGTTACCCTCATGTTACTCAATCAATTACATCTTTGGAAAGGGAGAGAAGATAAACTGTTGGATGGATGCCTTTGTGCACTTTTGTGTGAATGCTACTTTTGCACAACTGGCTTAAACAGCAACCAGACAAAAGCTGCAGTGGGAGAGTTTTTTTTTACATCTTAATGGAGTCAGTGGGACTGTTTAAACAGGATTGTGAATTCAGGAAGCAAACCAGCAGAGTGGCTGGGGCTTGCTTTCTTTGTCATTTTGCTTAAAGCATACTCACACAGTAGGGAGAGATAAGCTCACTGCTGCCAATTTATACTTAAGAATGTGACCTTCTTTGAAAGGAAACTGAATTTGTAGGATGAGCATGGTGGTTTCATATGGGAGATCAACGCTTTATACAGTAGGATGTAAAAAAGGCGCAGTATAATGAATCACTGAACATCAGTCGTATGAACATTCATGACCAGGCTTAGATTTCCTATTATGAGTACTCTGTCCATCAGTAGTGTAGCCCCCAAGGAACTGTGTGAATACAGCTGATATAACTTTTTAACATTAAATTATCATAATAGCACTAAAGAGGGTTGAAGAAGATGACTGAGGGGGAGCAACTGAAAGGGGGAGGTGGTAACAGGAACCATATGGGAAAAGCTGTGTAACCTGAACTAAGGCTATACATTATGTGTGGTTGGTTGGCCTGTTTACCATCGCTGTGGTTTGTTCTCCACTGCTGCCCCCCTGCACAGTTTCTACAGTTACAAACAAACTGGAATACCAAATAGACGCACCAACCTCGAACATGATCTGATTCGTACTCCACAGCTCAGTACAAGCTATAGGATGAATGGAGGATTTTGGATGTCGGCTCTCCTTCTCTTTCTTTCTCTGTCTTTCTCCCCAAAGCCTGCAGATGTTGTCCTTTAAGCACGGTTTTGCTTCCTGACCACCAGCGCCAGGCTGAATGAGCTATTGTTTATGCCATGACATCATCGTCTTAGCTTTCCTCTGCCCAGCAGGGTCTGAGAGTGAATGTGTGTTTGTGTGTGTGCAAGTGAGCCAGTATTGCTCTATACCAGCCAGCTTGCCAGACATTTGAGCACTTAAATCTAGAGTGGAGACATCTGCTAGTCAGTCTTAAAGGGATAATTTAAGTTTTAAAGATGCTCACAGTATCAAATTTATTATGAACTCCAAGACTTTCATGTCCATTCATCTTTTTGTTTTTAGGTTATTCAAAGAGAGAAGTAGCAAGCATTGACACTTCTTGTGCAAGTTTTGGCATTTACAAGCATTACTTGCAAAAAAAATCACTGACTAAGTTTGTTTAGTCAAAATATTCCCTAAAGGGAGTGCGTTTAATTTTTAAACATGCTTTTCAGCCAAACTGAACTGAAGTAACTTTACAGCAGAGCACTACTGTTTTTTTCCTGTCAAAAGATGTATAACTAATAGTGAATAGACAGTTAGGCTATTATAGTTTCTTAAATTTCAATCTTGAAGACCGATGCCTATATGTTATTGTGTTTCATCTCTTTTCCTCTCTCCCTCACTGTGCCACTCCATCTCTTTGTGAGCTCTATCTGTTCTCCTGTCACTGCTTATTTCTCCATTTTTTATCCTATTTTATCTCAGTTCCCCTTCACACACTCTGCTGCCCTCCTTTATTCTTTGCATCACCTCCTCTTCCATTTCCCCTACAATACTCTCCTGCTGATGCTTCTTATCTCCCTTTCCTCTCCCCTCCCAACCTCCGTTCTTGCCAGTGGATAGCCACAGAATTGGCACAGCTAGACATTTTGGCACCTTGGGCGTCATGGACAACTACTCTTTTTCACTGCAGGAAAGCACATCTGCAGAGCAGTGGATAAAAAATGGCAAGTGAATCAGTCAGTCAACATGGCAGACATTTAGTTGTTTTATGGTTCACTCTGTGCATTTTTACCTGCCATCCAGAATTTGCCAGCCTGTTCAGATGTTCACATGTCACCCTCCTTGGTGCAACTGATAATTAATCAGTCCTGTGGTGTTTTGTACCATTGTCCAGACATTATGTTTTGAATTTAGTTGGCTGTGACCATAGACTGTACTTGAGCTTGAGTGAGGTGTTTTCTAATAGATAGAACTAGTCAAGTCATGTTCTTGTCCGGATTCTGCATATTAACACAAGAGAACCGGACGAAAAGTATCTGCAGCCATACCAGTGGCTCTGTGAGCCTGTTCTTAAACTCAGCATCAGTGTATAGATTTGAGGTAAAGTACATGCTGACCTCAGCAAGCTAACGTGGTCACAATTGCATTTCTATACATGTTATGTTTAGCAGGTACAACTATTACTATTAACACACTTTAACACACTTAGTTTTGCATGTTAACATTATAACTTGTGTTTATTAGCTCTACAAACAAAGTACAGCTGAGGCTTATGGGAAAGCCATTAGCTTTGGAAGTATTTGGTCATAAACAAAACAACTGGTGTAATAAAAATGTAAAATGATTGCAGAAGTTATTACTATCCATCTTGACAGGGACATAAATATGTATAACAATTTTAAGTAGTTGTTTAGACATTTAATGAAGACACAAATATGAACTGGACGGTTGTGCTAGACGTAAATTCAGTGCATCACAAAAGTCATGACATTACTGTGCATCCTGTGGACATCATGAAAGTGCTTGTTACTATTAGTTATTTCAGTTTGGACTAAAGTACTGGACTAAGAGTCTGACACTGCCATCCCCAGAGCCACGTAGCTAGCATGGCTAAAAACTATGTTACATGCTGGATACACAGATAATGTGTGTGCAAATGACAAAACAGTGGAAGAGACAGAGAGTAGTCTGTCTTTTGAGCAAAACATTGGCAAGCAGCATGAAGCAGTTGGATCACCATATGTGTCTCAAAATGCTGCAGAAACTCTGTTATCGAGTCATATATCAGTCACGCACATTTTTTTGCGATTAAGTCTTGTGATTAACATGAGTTTCATTGATTTTTTTATCAAACCTAAATATTTTGTCTGTTCAAAAGTCTTTCAAACATTGCAGTAATATTTTCCAACAGCTCTGGTGCATCCAAAATTCATGCTTCAAATTTCATGACAGATAGAGCTGTGATAACGCCCCTAGTAGAGAGAAGAAACCTTCAGCTCAGCCAAATTCTCCCTGTAGATCCCATTTCTGCTGCCTTTGATTATTCTGACATCAGTGGATAAAGGATGTAAAGTAGGCAGCTGACCATGGGGATGTAGGAAACATCGACAAGAAGGTACTGCAGATGATGTAGACGTGTCATTTCATACATGGAAATAAATTGAAAGGTTCCTTTCAAACAGTGATGCTGTGGTGCCAGTCACTTTGTCAGCAAACCTGCTTGTTTCTCAGGCATTTCAGGCTGTACATCATGTAGCTTGTCAGCCTTGTCAGCCCATCAGGTAGTATTTTAGATTAGACCGTCAATCACATTTTCACCTGGTTAGTCAGTCAGTCAGTCTGTTACTTCACATGTGACGTGTCCCTATGTGTCTTGTTAGACTGCCACTAAGGTTGAAGCTTAACCTTAATCCACAGCTGCTGCTAAAACCACCATAAAAATGCACTGACTGTGTGTCTGTCAGTTTGTGCAGCTTAATACAGTTACAGTAAATCTACCCAGTGCAAGCAACTAGTTGAATGCTTATGTGTTCATTCAACCTGTGGTGTAGTTTCTATGCACATAGACACACAGAGAAAAGGTGATAGATTGACACAGATACATTAGACACACAAAGCACAAGCTAATTTTTCAGAGTTGTGGCACCAGAGGTGTATAATGTGAATAACCTTTTTACTTGTCTTTTATTCATGTACATGTGTGCAGTGTCTCCTGGTGCACACATGCATTTCTATGTGTTGCTCCTCCCCACTAGCTCATGAGTGCAACAGATCTAAGCCCAAGCAGAGAAGATAAAAGCCAAGTGCAGTTGTTTCCATATCAGAGAAGCAGCTCTCTCTCTCTCTCTTTATGCCGTGTGGACTCACCCGCTCAAACACGCACACACACACCTATTACACAGGCCAGCAGCATGCATACATAACAAAAATGGGCATAATATTCATGCTTCCTAAGTCTCACTCAGCAACACAGATATACAATAAGAGCTCTTCATACTTATCTATTAACACCCTGGCTCTTTCTCTGTTTCTGTTTCTCTCTCACCTATACACACACACACACACACACACACACACACACACACACACACACACACACACACACACATTCATTCCCATGTTGCTGTGGGAATAAAACCCTTAGCTTGGTTCTATAGCACTGCTGAAACATCCAGATTATCCTTTCCTGGCTCTCATTCAGGCAGTGATATAGACACACACTGTACACAGCCACAACACACTTTTGCAGCACCAGCAGTAATACATACAAACTCTCTCGCACTCTCTCCCACAGACACACATACTAACTGAATCATTTCAGGAGATTTATCCCTGTCTATTTATAGCTCGACACTATGTTTTATGACACATCCCACAGTCTCACTGTACCAATGACTGTTTTGTGGCTGAAAGAGGTTCTTATTACCAGAGGCTTCACTCCTGTGAGGCATCTGTCAACACTTCCTCTATGTGTCCTGTGTAAGTTGAGCCAGACTGTAAAACCTTTGTGGGCACATTTTCTGTTCTCCTGAGTGAATCTGTATCTGATTTCGAGGCAGAACTTATTCTCTGTTATTGTTATTGTCATATGAAGCTGTTCAGTGTTTCATTAAACACGCCACACCTGAACATAATTAGTCTCACCCAGCCGAAAGAGGTCACCATTGTTCATTGTCTAGTAGGTGTGTTTTGGTTCTTCTGTGTGTGTTTGTGCAATAGTATAGATAGTGGAAAACCATACCATGACACTGGGCCTGTAAAATACATAATTATTGTTTTATTTAGGGATGTGTAATAGTCTTTACAGTAATGAGAAAAATTGTATCGTTTACGAAATGGGTACAGTAATTACACATAATTTTTACTGTTATATTAAGCAGAAGGGTCTGTAATCATGTGGTTGATGTGTTATGTGTTTTTTGTCTGTTAAACTTAAGTCTTCCTAGGTACAGACAGCTGCAAACAGTCCCACCAAACACCAATTAATGCGTGTCTACAAAAACTGCTCAGTCAATAAGAGAATTACTTTGTTATTAACAGTAGTCATTTGGAGATTATTTGAAATAAAAACAATTGTTAGTATAATTATATTAATATGATTTTAAATGTAATTGAAATGACTAGCTAAATAACTCTCCCCAGATTAGTTGGTCTAGTTAGTAGCAGCAGTTAGTAGTAACTACTAAAGGAAATTAAAGGAGGTGTTACTTCATGAGAGCTAACACCTTGAAAACCGATGCTGGCTGCCTAGAGAATTTGTGCTGCAAAAGGTTTATAATGTCAATTACTGTTACTGGAAAATATCACAGTGTGTAAATGGCATCGGTTGTCCATGACTCAGGGCAATAAGCTGCACAAAAACCTGATGTGTGACCAGTGTTGAGCAGCACCTTCTTCTCCTTCAGTGCTTACTGAATATCTGTGTTGCTGTTGTTGTCAAGTGGCACTGTTACTACTCTTCTGCAGGCCTTGAATTAGGTTGCGCTTAATGTCTCAATGAAGACCTGTCCAAAAACTAGATAAAACTAAATAATTGTCTTTGTTTTCATAAACCACCTCATCCTCCATATTTTGTGCTTTTGACCCCATGGCTGCCTCTCGGTCCTCTGCTTTTTTCGTTGTTCTTCTTTCCATTTTATTAGAAAAAGGAAGGATGGATTTAGACGCTGAGTGTGTGTTATTATTATCTTTATATTATTGTCTATCTAGTCTACTCTTAAATTACTGTATTCACACTGATGCAGTTACAGTGCTGCTGGTCCTACAGAATTACATTTGAGCTCAACATATATTCTGACATCCATTTTACATAAAAAGAGAGTCAGTGCTTAAGTCTTGCATAATAGAGTTGGAGCCTTTATGCAGGCTCTATTAAACTTAGGTTTAATATAAACTTAGAGTAACTTAATCCTGTCAAGAATCTCTGCCACACTGAAGTAATACACCAGAAGAAACTGCAGAAATACCCGCATGAGGTGTTGGAAATAGAAAGCTGCCTGCTTAGTGAACTTATAGAAATCAAATTCAGGACGTCTCGCTGTTATTGATCTGAACTGATCTCCTGGCCCACAGCCCTTCACTTTAACACAGAGGAAGTTGTGCTGGCTGGGACACACAGAGCCATTGTGAAGCCACCACTAGGAACAGTGTAATTTATCAGGAAAAGTCAGTGGAGTCGTTCGCTCCGCCCCCAACATCCTCTCCTCTGTGAGGAGCGTCCTGGCAGCCAAGAAACTTCAAGGAAAAAACTAATACCGTCCCTGACTGTTGACATTATGGTGGAATAGCACAACAGTCTGACTAACCACCTCCGAATAGGCTGTAATCAAATGTAACCTGACTTCCGCTTGGTAGAAATTAGATTTGACTGGAAGTTAAATAACAAACCGGGCCGATGCAGATTTCACCGACTACTGGATGATGAGGCGGTTGGACCGTAGCGCGCCTTTAACCGCTGATTTCCAAGATCCGAGAGACGATGTGGAAAGAGGAATATGATGTTCACTTCGACTTTTTGCTGCAGCTTCTGTAAGTTTAATATTTATGCGCACTGGGGATTGTTTAAGCTTTTACGTTAAAATGGGTGGGAACATTAACATTATGCTGCGTGGCAAAATGGAAATAGTGAGGCAGCAGTAGTGTAACTTTACCCCGATGAAAAATCACAGTATTATTTCTATTAGGATGTATTTATAGCGTTAGAATTGGTTTAACAAGAAGTTAGACGGCGCGTTTTAAATCTTACGTTGCTATAATGACTCAGTGGGCCTGCTCACCTGACGTTATGCAGTAAATTATATCGTATAGTATTCAACAGGATTTTACCATAAATGTCCACGAATAGCAGCAGTGCTTTAAAAGACTTTTAGTCCTAAGTTATTAAATAACTGTAGCAGTTTTTCATAACAGAGAAATGTTGTATTTACCTTAGGACTGCATCTGGCAATTTAACTTTATTAAACAGTTTTTACTTAATAAAGCATCAGAAATATCCCATCACTGCATCACACAGCTGCAAGTGACTTCAGAGTGTTTACGTCTAACCAAGAGTAGCCCAATTCCTCAGTTCACAGTTATAAAAAAGTACCACAGTGTTAAAGATCCTAAATTGCTTATCATCAGAATAATTCCTGACTACTTTTCTGTCCAGTGGTCTTATTATTAATTCAATCATCTGTAACTGAGGCATTAAATGATGATTTATAGCTAAACTGTTAGTTTTATGACAGACTGATTTAATCTGTGTCCAGCAAATATGGTCAATATGAAATAGTCAATATGATCTTTATTCATCATGGACTTAGTTATTTGGCACATCGCTGTCAACAGTATAGATACTGGATATGAATGGATACAAAATATGTTTGAGATGTGTAAGCTTCAGTATTTGTTGATCAACAGTTAATGAGGTTAACTGTTTTGTTGGCTTTCATAATTCCACTATTGCAACAGTGTTTTTATTGCAAAGATTTTATTTACAAGCCCCAGCAGACAACCTAAATGACCACATATACAAACACAGGCAAAAAGCTCACGTGTGTGTATTTCTACTGTATGTCTATGGTAAATAACAGAATTTCTTAATCTACGTAGTCCCCTAATTGTTGATTACGCATAGAGAAGGTGTGTCTAAGACCCTCCTCTTCCCTCCACTCACACCTACTCACACACGTTCCATGCAGCTACACCTTGTAGGTGTGGGTACAGGTAGAGATTAAGTGTGTGAGTTACTGGCATGCATCATCATGCTCTTTGTCTTGACATGACACACTCTCACACTCAGACTGAGTAGCGGTCACAGTGAGAGAATATGTGTGGCCTGAGGATACAGAATTGCGCCTTTGGATAGACAAATAGGTTTACTGTGTGCCACTTGGCCAACAGTAACTCCAAGTGTCTTGGCACGAAAGGCCTGCACTAGATATCTGACACTTCATATTGTGTCTCTTTCATTGTTATTTTGTGTTTGTGTGTGTGAGTGTTGGTTCTGATATTGCCAGACATCATTGCATTGGGGGGGAGCTCGGCATCTTTGTAGTTCCATGACTGATATGAGCTTTGAATGATTTATGAGGGGTCTCTCAGTCTAGTGAATTAATTTGGTCAGGCAAGCCAAAGCAATTTCATTGCAAACTCACAGCTAGATATTGTGTTGATGGTTTACCACGGATTCATTTTATTTTGTGAGACTGTGTGTCTGTGTTAATGTGTCTGCAGACATTTTTGTAATATAAATGTATGCCCATCCATCAATTTTTCCATTGTCAGGTGCTTGTCTGGGTCTCGAGGGGAATTGTGGTATTTTCCCAGGCTAGTTGGGATATGTTGTCCATCAAACAGGACCTGGATGTGCACAGGGGATTCTTCCCTAACTCCAAAGATGTATAGGACAAAAATGTACACTAACAGTCAAAACTTTAGGCACAATTTCTCCTTTTTTTAAACCAAATTTTTATTATGAAGAACATTTATTAAACAAGTATTTTTTCTATAATTTCTATTTCTATTTGTATTAATTCTCCAAAGTAGTCGCCTTTTGCTTTGATGACAGCTTTGCACACTCTTGGTATTCTCTCATTCAGCTTCATGAGGTCACCTGGAAAGGTTTTCCAACAATCTTGAAGTTGTTTGCTGCTTTACTTGTTTACTGGTTTGCTGCTTTTCCATCACTCTCTGGTTCGACTCATCCCAAACCTTTTCACCATTTGATTTAGATCAGGTGATGGCATGGAGGCTAGGTCATCTGATGTAGCTCTCAATTACTCTCCAAGTAGGTCTTACGTAACTCGTTTGGGGTCATTGTCCTGTTGGAAAACAAATGATGGCCCCACTAAGTGTAAACCAGATGGCATGGCTTGTTGCTGCAAAATGCTGTGGTAGCCATGGTGGTTATGTATGCCCTCAATTTTGACCAGTCTGTTCCCATCCCTCCTCTGTACAAGACAACTCATGGTCTAAAGCACATTAAGAAGTCAAGAAACGTCACCAATTAGCTCTTAACAAGGTAGTCTGTAAATTGAAAACCATTCCAGGTGACTACTTTGTGAATCTGATGACAGACTGCCATTAGTGTGTCAAAGCTAAATGAAGCTACATAGGATATTCTAAAATTGAATAAACAATAAAATATGATACATAATCTGGGTAATTTACCATGTTTTTGTGTACCACATAATTCCAATTTCATTGTCTTCAGTATTAATGTACAATGTTGAGAATACTAAAATAAAGAAAAACACTGTAAGAGATGGTGTGTCCAAACCTTTGACTTGTAAAAGTTGTATAAGTGAAATTAAAAGACAAATCAGATCCCCACACCACGTCAGCTGGCTCCTTCTCCACATGAAATGCGACATGTTTTTACTGCTACCGGATATATGCTGTAAGTTCCCCACCCTGTCTCCAAGGATGAGCTGTGTCACCCTGCAAAAGAGACTGCTTTCACTAGACTGCATCTGCAATTTCAGAGTCATTTTGGCAATGATGCTCCACCAAGATAAGGTGGACATGTTTGCATGACCCACCTTGTTTGTCTCTTGTATGGCCTCCCCGTGCAAATTGGTTTAGGGTTAGGGCCAGAATGAAGTGTAATTCTGAGAGCCTAATGAAACAACCAAGACAGGAAAGTGTGACCTTGCTTACATCAGTGAAATTAGGGCCCTTTTGTAGAAGTCATCCCTAGGGGTGTAGCACATGGTCAGCCGTTCCACAGACGAAAGCAGAAGACTGACTCCTGGCGATGGAAACTAGTTGTTTTGTGTGTTAGTCCGTAAGAGACAGCACTAAGGTTGTCTACTCTGATTCTTCTTCTTCTTTTAGCAGAGAGCACTTTACTTCCGCTGCATCCATGGCAACCAGCAAATCCCTTACAACAACAGTGCATAATGTATTGAATTTGTGAAGGTAATGCAATTGGCTGATCAGATTATGCAAAAAGCATCTGAATCATCTGGCGAGAATGCTGATGGTGCCACGTAAACGCACACAGAGACAGGAAATGCCATTTAGACCGATGAAGGTGCATGCTCTTTCTTGAGAGATTAAACAGAAATAGTTTGCTGTTTTTAGTGTTGATCCGATTTGCATAAATATTTAATAATGTTTCAGAATGGGCTGTGCAGGATGAATGTATGATACAATGTGATGAAGGTATTTTGATCACAAATTTCAGTGAGTGAGGCCTTCAAATGTTGTTTGGTTCACAAGTATGAGGTAACACAGTATTGGTAAATGTGAATTAACTTTCCACTCGGTTGTGTAGCTAATTGCAGTGTATGCAGTATGCAGTGCACAGTGCAATGCAGTACATTAGATACTGCTCAATATCTTAATCAGACTACTTCAGTAAGTCATAAATAAATAAGTAGGGCACTAATTAATGCTCTTCTCTGATTCACTCTGTTCTCTTGATAACAGTTATAGGGAATACAAGGCCCAGAGGCCAAGACAGTTCATCTAATTGTGTCCTTAGTGACACAATGCATCATACATTCTTGTCTCGAATTTAAAGGGTCACCAATTTTAACACAAAGGTTAGTATACTAGTCAGACGTACTACTCAGCTAGTGAAAACACTTGTATAATACCTTCTGTGCCCCTAAAGGGTTTTCAGGGTGGGAGAAAATAACCCTGGTGATGTCAGCATGGTTAAACTCTGGTAGGGTTTTTAACTTCAGATTTATATAAGAGTCAGGATGGAAGCTGTTTTCATAATCACCCCTGATAATTTATAATTTAGTATGTTTAATATGTTTTTCAGTCTGAGACATTACTGTCTAGTATTAGAATGGTCACTGTGATAAAGTGAAACATAGTGTTCAAGTAGATCTGTCATTCATGCAGACTGTGCAAGTCATTCCTTGGAAATGGAGGCTTGTCTCCAACTGTCTGGAAACTGATTTTTTTAATCATAACTACTGCTCCTGGGGCAATTGAGTACTTTCATTATTTGAAAGACACTCCCTTCTTCACTCTTACACAGATACAGCCATTCACAGCTGGACTGCTGGGATAGACAGTTTAGTGATAGGCACAGAGCATGAGATAGACAATTTACTAGTTCAGTTTTAGATTGGGCATTTTGCTCAAGGGCAAGTGAAAGAGGCCTGTGAAAGACATAATTGTTCACTACTGCTCCAGCTACAGCTACCTCACTTTTCTAGCTAAATTCTTATCTACATTTGATTTAAGCAGTGGATGAATGGAGCTGTTGGTTTTCATATCATATTGCTTTAATTTAAACTAAGTCAGAGGTTAACAGTCTGAGATTAGTGGAGCTTTTTAGAAAAGAATGAGGCAGGTGAAATCTGCTTCAGTGTCATAATCAGCCTTCGGATCCATTGTGTTAAAGTAGGACATTAAGTGACTGTGAAAGTGGGTCAGTGTCATAACAAGACATTTAGCCTTTGTTTCACTTTTGCTTGTGTAAATATGAACGTATGTTTATATAATTGAGTGTTATGGTCAGCAATTCAGTTTCCTCTGTCTAGTTTTAAGTAAGTGGGCGTGTAACGGTGGAAATGTGTTGCAGTCATTAACCTGGGCACCTGCATGTGTGTCTGTGTGTGTTTGTGTGTACATGTGCGTATGCCCCTCCCCACACACACAGCGATGCCAACCTCACAGACGTGCTGTCTGACTCTGAAGAGTGTGATTTGGGCAGTCTGGAGCGTTTGGAGCGCGGCAGCACTGACACTCTGGCCAATGGCTGCCGAGCCGACTCTGAGGCCGCCAAGAGGCTGGCCAAGCGCCTCTACCACCTCGAGGGCTTCAAGCGCTGTGATGTTGCCAGACACCTGGGCAAGAAGTGAGCACACACACATAACACATAAACATAAACAACACATGCTACTGAAGGTCTGATAAATCACCACAAACAAAGAGGAAATCATGTTTACATTGTTGCATATATTCAGTATTTGTCACACAAAGGCAAGATAAGTGATGTACATGAACACAACATACAAGCAACATGTTAACGAAAGAGTATTTTCTAATCATATAACCTTTACTTGCATAACTCATACCTCCCCAGGGTTATGTTGATATGCTGATCTATCATTCTGTCTTTGCAGTAATGAGTTCAGCCAGTTGGTGGCGTCAGAGTACCTGAGTTTCTTTGATTTCTCCGGCCTGTCGTTGGATCGAGCCCTGAGGTAATGCACAGTCATCATTTGGATGTGATCAATTTGTGTGGTTGTAGATGTTCTTACATATGTTTGTGCTTGTATATATTCTTCCATTTCCTCTTCCCAAGGCATTAGCTTTGTGTTAATCAAGCTGTCTTGTTGACTACAGTTCCCCAGTGTAGCTGACAGCTGTGGAGTAAATCACTGCTTTGTACCTGACATGTTGCTGTCTCAAACTGCAGCCTTCAGTACAGGGTCTTCCGTTGTGTGCACTGGATTTACATTCTGTTCTTAAATAGGAACATGCAACATACTTATAGCTTTGGTATTGTTTGAATCTTAGTTTAAGGTAAATACAAAAATAAGCCAAAACTTATATAATAAAATCAGTGCTGGAAAGGTAACTAGGAACATTTACTCAAATACTGTGACTAAGCACAATTTCAGACATTTTTTGTACTTTGAGTATTTCTGTTTTCCTCTAGTTTATACCTCTAGTTCATTACTATTCAAAGACCAATGCTGTACATTTTACTTCACAGTTAACTACTTACTATATAAATTTAGATTATTAATGCAAAACATATTAAATAACATTAGCATGAATTACTGATACAGAGATGTATTACCACTGCTCTCATAGTACTTTTTTATGTGACAGGAACTTCTTAAAGGCCTTCCCTCTAATGGGAGAGACCCAGGAGAGAGAGCGGGTCCTTGTTCATTTCTCCAGACGCTTCTGCCACTGCAACCCACAGACACCCACCTCTGAAGGTTAGACTTGTGAGGGTGAACATAAAAATGTCATTGAGGGCAGTTTTTTAAATTCATTGGAAGCATAGAACATCGGAATGTATTTATTTTGTTTTTTATTGTATTTTATTTGATCGAACAAATGTTATGAGATGCATATTGATCCTGGTTTAAATGAAATTATATTTTGTTTATGTTGCCCAAAATCATAAATCACAAATTTGCCTAAAGGGGCCTTTGTACAGCAAGAAGCCTCAGAAACATTAAGAGTGGAGGATCCCTCTTCCAGAACCAACAGACAGTACAGAACAATGCAACATAATAAACTTACAGTTTTGGGCAAGGCATATACGATAGCCCCAAACAACTGTGGTATGTGTGTGGGAGCAGTATGACATTTAGCTGACCTTGGTCATGTGTATTGTCCTGTTGCAGATGGAGCTCACACATTAACCTGTGCCCTCATGCTGCTCAACACCGATCTACACGGACATGTATGTACTGATGTTGGATCTTACTGGTTCGGCAGGGATACCCAATCATTTAATCTTGCTGCAGAATAAATTATAACACACATTCCTGATAACACAGTTCTTTGTCAGAAATGGCATGTTCTCCGTGAGCTTTTGTATATATTTCTCTGTTTCTCTGTCTACCCTTTTCACTCTCTATTTCTTTCTCTCTGCTCTGCACAGCCTACTTTCTGACCTGTTTCTGTCTCTTCTCTCCTCTAAGAGTCTCATCTGTTCAATTTTAAACTGGAACACTGTGGTGTGGGCAACCTAAAACTCTTTAT
>OMLM01001259.1:55464-67298 GCA_900302695.1 Helostoma temminkii
TATTATTGTAGGTCCTCTGCTTTTGATTTTCCTCGATACTCTTGCTCAACTCCACTTAATCCCTGCTAATAGCACTTATATGGAATAGCCCTCCTCTGACTAATATCCTTTCTCTCTTTTCAATTTCCCTTTCCTCCTTTTAAATCCTTCCCTGCTAACCAAATCTGGTCCCTCTGGTCTATCTCTGCCCTTGCAGGTGGTAAGTATGCTTATAGTATTAGCACTGTCCTTACTGACACCTAGTTGCCCTCCCCTGTCAACTAGCAAAATAATTTAGGTCATATTTTAAAGGGCAATATAGGTCACATATAGTTGTTCAGTGACACAAAGCACATATTCCACTGGCAAAATTCTAATTTAAATAAAATGCAGTGTTAGCAGTGGGAAAATGTAACAGACTTTACAATCCCTCCTTTATAATATGAGATTCAGTAAGAGTTCTCTGTCCTTTAACCTCTACATGGATGTTTAATTTGTAAACTGAATAGTTCATCAAGCTGGATTGTGTCTGTGAATTACAGCATGTTACCCATTTATGATGATAAATGGATATTATAAATAAATGGAGCAGAAAACATTTTGTGACGCATGTTACATTCCATCCAGAAAATTGAGTGCTGTTATTAGAATAGGGAACAGGGTTGTCTTGTCAGTTACATGGCCTTCTCAAAGGAAAATGTGAATAAATGTTACCAGCCAAACTAAATATAGTTAGTTCCACACTGTACTTGCTTAGGTAACCAGAAGACTTGATTCTTGATTCAGGCAGACAGGGGCAATGATACATAAGCACCTCCCCATGCCATCATAATTAGGGGATAAACACTGAGAAAGGTATGGTAGACTTAATCTAGTAGAGACTGAATCACACTCACAACTTCTACTAGTAGAACTCCAGCAATATAACACTGCCACCCAGTGGGTTGTTTTTAAAAATGTTATTAAAGGTGAATCATAAAATGATTGCCTGCTGTGAAAGTAAACTGTTTCCCATCAATGTTGAGCCAATAAAGACAATACCAAAACAAACAAAACACGGGCAACTGAATTGAGGCTAAATCTTAAAACTGATTGTTTTGTTTATTGATTTTTGTCTCAGCTTGTTTGTTTCTCCTCAGAACATTGGGAAGAAGATGTCTTGCCAACAGTTCATAAGTAATCTAGATGGCCTCAACAATGGCAAAGACTTTCCTAAAGACTTGTTAAAGGTAAAAATCTCCTCAGCTGTAGCAAAATCTTTTTCCTTTATTGTTATCCTCACATTACACATTCCCATTACAAAAATGGAAGTGTTTACATGTTCAGTCTTTTGTTGCTTTGTCCACAAAGGTCTTGTATAATTCAATCAAGAATGAGAAGCTTGAGTGGGCAGTGTGAGTATGCATTTTATCTTTGTGAAAATATTTAGGTTATGCAAGTTCTTTAGAAGTACACTTGAATCTGTGCTACTCAAGCTTATCTGAATGTGTGTTTATGCGCATGTATGTCCGTGCAGTGAGGAGGAAGAGCTGAGGAAGAGTCTGTCAGAGCTGGTAGAGGAGCAGTGTGAGGGCGGGAGTAAGCGTGTTGCCAGGGTAACAGACAGCAGTAACCCTTTCATTGCCATTCCCATACTCCTAAACGCTGTCACCTACAAACATGGTGTGCTGACCCGCAAGAGCCACGCTGACATGGACGGCAAACGCAGTGAGTCCACGTATAAACACGCTCTCGCACAAGTTTGTTTGAAGTATTCAAATTCCAGAAGGTTATAGTAAAAAAAAGTTTTTTTTCTCTACATTTTACTTCAGCTCCAAGGGGCCGCCGTGGTTGGAAGAAGTTCTATGCTGTTCTTAAGGGGATGATCTTGTATCTCCAGAAGGTGCCGCATGTCGTCCTCTGCTCTGTTACCATAGTAACACACATCCACCACCATTGTCGCTGCGGTGGTGGATGCTTCTAGCTACTGTGCGTGTGTGTGTGTGTTCATCCATGAACTTGTGTGTGTGTGTGTGTGTGTGTGTGTGTGTGTGTGTGTGTGTGTATGTGAGAGAGGAGACAGCATACAGAGACAGGCTGCTTTAGTGTTTGTCTCCACCTGCTGGTAGATAGGCTGCACCGACCTGAATTAAATGATGTTTTTGTTACAAGCCATGTAAAAAAAGAAGCATTGTTTTCACGTGTTATTAGTATGGTTATTACCTTAGACTGTAACATAACTATATGTACAAGCTACATATAAGCTGTGACTTCAGTCTACCTGTTTCTTATACTCAACTAGGATGAATATAAGCCAGATGCTGACATTTCAGAGGTGGACCTGAAGAATGCAGTGCGGATCCACCACGCTTTAGCCACCCATGCCACTGACTACAGTAAGAGAGCCAACGTATTGAAGCTCAAGACATCAGACTGGAGGGTTTATCTGCTGCAGGCCCCGTGAGTCACCTATGTCCAATATGTTTCAATCACACAACAAAAACAAAGCTTTAATGTAGAGGAATTCAGACAAATATCATAGAATATTTCCTTTTACACACTTTTTATAACTTTGGTGTAACAGACAAACACAGCAATTCCCAAATACCATAAAACAGTCTGATGCATGCTGTTAGTAGGCAGCCTTATAACAGTGTCAGTAACAGGATAGGTAAGTGGCACAAAAAAAAAAATTATAATGATTAAGAGTTTACAAATTAAGCGATTTGCATTATTTCTATTATGCAAAAAGATACTTAAGACTACAGTGGCATGCATTTTGTATTAATAGGTTAAATCTATACTGTTGACACAAGGTGTGTCATTCTAAAAAAACAACTAACTTGCAACTGCAAAGGTCTCATACTTATTGAGACGGCCATACAGCCTCATCTTGTTTGTTTGCAACAGGTGATATGCAAGTCTAAATCTTGAGTAAGTGTCCACATTTCATGAGAACCAGCAGAACCAAAGTTCAGTTTGCACAGATTAAAATGAACTCATTCATATGCATACTCTCTACTCTGAACTATTGTCAATAAATACTTTAAATTAATTTACATTTAAAATTATTTTTAAAATAAATTCTTACAAATATCTTTAAAACAAATTTAGTTAGTTAGTTGCTCTGCTGTCATGCTCTTTAGGCAGTTGTACCAGACTGTTCTTGGATGTTGTACCTGTGTCAGTGTAGCAAAAATTAAATGTACAACAACAGAAACATACACTGAGTGACTTTTCATTCTGTAATATCCGCTGCTGTCTCTAGGAGTGAGGAGGAGATGATGTCCTGGATTTTCCGGATAAACCTGGTGGCGGCACTGTTCTCCGCCCCGGCCTTTCCCGCTGCCATCGGCTCTATGAAGAAATTCTGTCGACCCATTCTGCCTTCCTCATCCACCAGACTCAACCAGGTACACACACGCAGCTGATGGCACACATTAGGAACAAGAGGAGCTATCACACCCTACTAGCTTTTATTTTACTTATCTATAGAGACATACAGTCAAATACTATTGTTAATACTGCAATAAATACTAATTACTGCTCATACTTCATATTGTGTATTCAGTACATTAGTGGTTCTCAACCCTGGCACTCTGTCATGCTTGTGTTCCAACTGTTGCTGTCCTACTCGCTGCTGATTTCCTGGATCAGGTGTGTTTAGCCAATCAGAAGCTGTAAGTGCTGGGATATTTGGAAAACAAGCAGGACAAGGTGCCTTGAGGACCAGGATTGAGAACCACTGAGGTACATCACAGCAGCATGGACAGTCTTTCTACATGAAAAAGCTTCATGTGGGGTTGGGCAATTGTATGTATTCTATTTGTGTCTGCTCACATCTGACTGGCTGTTGTGCGAGCTTTCTGGACTATTTCTGTGCTGTGATTGGTTCAGGAGGAGCAGCTGCTGAGTCACGAGAGCAAGCTGAAGCAGATGAGCCTGGAGCTGGAGGAGCACCGGAAAAACCCGCCCTCAGCCGACCCCAAAACCCGCGAGTGGGAGGAATACCGGCTCAAAGAGCACTACCTCACATATGAGGTTCAGACTTTTAACATTTTTTCATTTTTATAGCACAAAGCAGCAAAGATACCGAAAGTATGACAGGTGGTAGCAGTATGACAGCTTTTTTCTGTCCGTATACATTTTGTAAATATGTCATTTTTATTCGTACAACAGAAAGTGTCGAGGCAAGAGATCAAAAATCTACTACGAAGTCTTTCTGGATTTCCTAAAGTCAGTTTAAACTATACTAAACTAAAGAATATTATACTAAAGAATATAAATATTTAATAGCCTGCTGCTTCAAAATAGATGGGTCTTATGCTTTCAAGTGTCTGAAACCACCAGTCTTTATTTTCATAGTCAGTTTAAAAAAATTAACAAAATATATTCTCAGTCTGGCATAAATAAAGCCAGTTCTGACGTGACAGCATATTCACACTGTCAGAGCATTAGACTATTTTGACTGTGATTCTGCTTTTTTTTTTTTTTTGCCTCTTCTGTCCTAACACACCCGTGCCTTCCTTCCTCTGTTCCCCTCTCTCTGAGCAGAAGACTCGGTATGAGACGTACATCAGCCTGCTGCAGGCCAAAATCCGTGCAGAGACGGACGACCTTGAGAAGATTGAGGCCAGCGTGATGGGTGCCCTGATCATGGAGGGAGGCCTGGCCGGCCGTGAGTGCCACCTCCGCAAGACGCAGTCCTCCCCTTCCATCAGCCAGGCACATGGTGGGCTGAATGGGAAATCTACTGGATGCACTGCTCCAGGACAGAGGAGCTGAGGGAGGATAAGGACCAGAGACCACAGCCCACATTACAACATCCCTCCAAGCAAAACTAGCTTAATCCTCCAACTCTTTATTGGGTTTTTGTTAGTGTTTCGTGTATTGGGCTCTTCGGTTCCTCCTCTGGATCTTACAGAAAGACACTGGGAAGACACAGGAGAAATCTCTGTTAGTATCTCTCCCAGAATTGATCAAAATTCAGATTAAATTCTGTCCTTGAGCAATAGATGAAGAAGATGAAGAGCCCGCCTTTGATTCCCAACAAGTGACCCTGCCAAACCTCAGTTCTTTGAACGTTTATTATTGCACATTAAATGATCATAACTGTGATCACTGTTTATAACCACATCATCAGTGTTATTTTGAAAACTCAGTGCTGTTGTTTTTAGTTGAAATGTGTTTTTAGTTATGAACTTTCGATTAGTTGATAATGTATTAGTTTAAGGCCAAAAATTGTCACAGACAGAAGTTTTCCTTTGTCTCCTTGTCCTGTGCTTATCAGACAGAAACTGGGATAGACAAGGTGGAGATGGTACTACTGTAACATTTTGGCCTTTCTTCCACCCATGTTTACACACCTGACCACTCATAGCCATGTGTATGGAGTCACAGTATAGGTGGAGTGTGCAGATATGATATATCTGCCCAGAAGTTAACAGAAACTGTCAGAAAAACTTCTCAGGGGATCAAGTCCCTGCCATGTATAGCATATTTATTTATTTATTTGTCCTTTATTCACCCCAGGAAGGGTTCACACAGAGTGGACATGCTTAGTTAAGAAGCAAATTCCTTCATACCATAAACGCGCTTTCAAGTGGAACCATGGTTTTAACTTTTCATTGAGCTGCTCTAACAGAGGAGCTGGAGGGTGAGTGCCTTACTCCCGGGCACCTCAACAGTAGCTGTTGAGGGATTTTGAGGAAGTTATGTAGTTATTTGTCAGAAGATTTACAAGTCTGTTAATGTGATTTTGAGCTGCCACTTCCCCAAATGCTGACTTCTATTCATAGTTTCAAAAACAAAAAAAGGTTAACAGTATGTGACTGGATGAACTTCTGGTGTCACCCCTTATGACTCTTAACATTATGACAGAGTGCACTGAGCTGATATGTTACACATTATGAATGGATGTGAGGTTTCTGAGGATTAAATGAAGGGCAGCACAGGAAAGTGAGTGTATGTGTGTGTGCGTTGGCATGTTTTATAAGTGATTTTAGTTGAAAAGTTGAAGCTGTAGGAGCAAGGAGAAGTAAATATAGCAGGGTTGTGGTTTTGTATGAAGAATTTATTGAACATTTTTGGTAAGAAACAATCCAATGGCCTTCTGCTGAATAAAACTGCCTTCGCAAACAGACCTGAATCTCTCAAAAGCAGCTTCAGCATAAAGGCAGTCATCACCTTGGTTAGACAAGATGTAGCTTTACCTTTTACTCAACTCATCCCTGCACTGATTTATAACATTTTACATGGACCTATCAGAGCTTGTTTTGCCTTGTATTAGGCAAATATCAATACTGATGTATCACTCCCAGTCATTTTCATCAGATGAAGATGTTTTTTGGAAGGCAGACCCCAGTCTATCGTAGACAGAGAGTGGCTGATTGGAGAGTAGCAGCAGGACTGCTCAGGCCTAGCACACTGAAGTCAAGAAACCTGTCACCACACAGGAAAGGAGAGGGGAACAGCAGCAAAACAACTCCACCAGCAGAGTAGCCATCAAAACACCCTCCATGTGGGAGAGGAGGAAGAAGAGGAGGAGAGCCTTGTTTCTGAGAAGAGACTGGTTTAGTTTTCTAAGAAAGACCATGTCTGCCAGCCGCAAACAGAAAAACAGACATCCATCACACACATTAAGTGGAAGACAACATATTAAACCTGTTTGTCACTGAAGGACTTGTGTAATGTTGTGAGAAAGTGGGGATGTGGTACTGCTGTTTGTGAGCACCTTAATTGATCCTTACCCACCCAGACACACACATTTTTCCTCTTTCTAAGTAAGTTGCTTATGACACAACTGTAGATCAGTGGACTTAGTGCCCCCTCACTCAGCCTCAGTGCGGCACAAAAGCATGTTGACATAACCAGAGCTGTGGATATTGACAGTATACAGACTTATCTTTGGCCCTGGACACAGCACTGCTTTGTATATCACATTAAAAGGAACTGATTGGGGTCTCAGATCCTTCTAGGGCTTGGCTGGAAAACCTGGAATCCTGGAACTGGATCCTTGTACAGACCAAAATGCTAAAACGGAGCTTTGACTTTTTCAGAGGAGGAAGTACCATTTCATAAAAGCTGTATTGTTAGGATAAATAACTGCTTTCTTACAGGGACACTTCCCCTATAGTCACTTTGGCTGTTGTGCTAACTATTGTCCCCCAATGTTCTAGGTTAGGCCTGTGCTGTAATATAGGATTGTGACAAAAATATTTGGTAATTGTTATGTTTTATTTAAAAGATTATGACTTTGGCACTTTGATGTCAGCATTCAATCTGTCTTTTTGTTTGATTTGTTTGTATATCTGAACTGTTTTTGACAGGATGCTCAAACTATGTAAAGGACATATTTACTGAATATTTAGTCTGTGCTTCATAAAATAAGCTTTTATACAGATTACTGTGGTTGTGATTTGTTAAGATGGTTGCAGGGCTTTTCTCACCTGTGTGCCACTGACATCTTTAACATTATATTATTATATGGTTGTGTAATATTTTAACATAGCACTAGGCAAAAATTTATAATTTTATTGACAACTAAGACATCACTTAGACCCAGTACAAACCAACTGATTAGTAGTCTGATGCCATAACTCTTTAAGCACCTAATGGCCACAGAACATAAATTGTCAGTTTGTCAGATGATAAGCTATGAATCATATCCATCCTGGGAGAAGTAATTGTTGTTCGTTAACTTTTACGGGACCTTGTGTATTTAGGAGCTAAAACTTATGTTAGAGAGAAAACAGACAATATGTCATGACATACAGTATATTATATACCACACAATTATGTACCAGTGTAGCATTCATATTGTACATGAGACACAATATGTGGAGCAGCTTCCAGTAAATTCCATTGTAACTGTGCTGTATTGTGTCCCCATTTTTTTGTAATGCATCAAATCTAAACCACCTTCTTCGCCACTTAAAATCTTCACCTTGGGTGTCTTGAAGTATTTCTCCTGCATCAGCAGACATGTTGGAGCGGTTCAGCTACAGCAGCTGGGAAGTGCTGATTGCATTTTTAAGCTCGTGTCATGATACTGACTGCTGTAACATCCCACAGTGTCAAGTAGAGATGGTTATTTATGAGCTGTATCGACTGTGCAAAGACTGATCTATAATTAAACTGTAACCTTGTTTAAAGCCAGTTGACTATTCTCACCACAGTAAGCAGGCACAACATAAACAAATACTTTACACAATTTTTAGTGTAATATCACTTTACAGCCGTCAGAACATTGGTACTAGTAGTACTACTATTAGTAGTATAATTCACCCTGGCATATTTTTACTGAGATTTATGGTAGAGGAGGGTTAATAATGAGCATTCATGAAATAAACATTAGTGTACATTCAACACAAAAACAGTTATAATAATAACTATATGTAATAACAACAATAATAATCTGGGACATGCCATGACAACTCACTGTAGAAGTGGCCTTCATAAAATATGACCATAGTACAGGTGTTAAGAAATCAATAAAAAAACAACAAAAAAACACTATTAGCAAACTCTTCTAATGACTACTAAAGACTTAAAGACCTCAAACAGCCAATAAATACAGTCTCACCAAATGTCATGTTATCAAATTGTCTGTTTCTTCAGCTGTAACACCTTCAAATGCCCCAAAGACGACTGTTCTTGAGCTGTTATTCAACTGAACCATGTGGAAATCAGCTGCAGCCAATGGCTTCATACTGATTCTCATTTACAAGTCAACATGTAAAAATATAGAAATTTTTTTTTTGGGCGCTTTGCTTTTGTCACATTACCTGTTGTCTTTTTAAATACTAGACTTGTCAGCCTCAGGTCAGAAAACTTTAAACAACAGGTCATTGAGCCACACTGGCCCACGAGAAATTACATTCCTTTACAATTAAACGGTCAACTCAAGCTCTGTCTCACATTCACAAGCTGCCCCAACCATGTTTTTCTTCTCTATTTTTTTTGTGTGAAATAGTGCTGTAACCTACTGATGCAACCTCAAAATTATGATGATTAAGAGAAATCATAATGTTGAGTAATGTTATGTATTTACTGACATCATTTTAAAAATATTATTTTAAATTTTTTTTACATTGTGATTGCTTTTATAGCTTGTACCTGAACTTTGGCTGTTTCATTTCTCTGTTCCAGGTTTTTATCTTTATGTAGCAGATTTGAGCTATTTAACTATTGACAGACTCCTCCAGAGGAAAATAAAATGAAGGTTCAGAAGCTTTGATTTACTTTTTTCAAACATGAACATTTACATTTCTGTTTAATTTATTAACAATTTCCATGAAGTGGCCATTAAAATTAAGGAAAGAAGTTGTCTTCATGAAGCAAGGCAACGTCTTAAAAGATAATACACTACAAATATACAGGCCCATGGCCAAATTAACCTGCCAGCCATGTATGATTTATTTTATTTTCTTGTGAAGTATTTCTCTTATCTCTCTGTTAAAATATAACTTTGGCAACAACAATAACTTAAAATACAGAGTAACACAAATAGTATTTGAATCACGAGACCTGCCTTATTTTTATTTACCTGAGGGATTACGTGAGTTTCATGCTTGCAGTAATGCATATAATGTTGCATGTATGAAGCCAAACTAAAAATGTAATAATAAATGTACTTCCTCACAATTAATGAAATAAATAAAAACAATTTAAAAAGCAAAAAAGATGGATACATTTTGTTTAGTTATTATTATGATTTATTCCAGATTATGATATATACGTCTGTGAACAATTTACATTTTAGTGTATTGTATCCAAACATCACAGTACATTTATCTTTTTGGAGCCCCAGGTAATTACCTACTTTACCTAATGGTTAAATCTGCCTCTGAGTGCCAGAACGATGCAGGTTGTCCACCAGGGGCACCATAAGACAACAAATGAAAGCTTTGTGGTCTCTGGGAAATCTTAATATGTCAAATATTCACAAAAGTGCACTATTTATGAATTTTGCCTTAAATTTAATTGTATCAAATTTGTATATGGGTGAATCATTTGAAATTATTACAGCTATTTAGAAGAATGGCGTGTTAAACTATATCATGTATTACAGCGCCCCCTAGGCATGCCAATTAATACTTAATACTTAATACTGATATTTAGTAGTTTAGTTTATTTTAGTAGAAATTCTTAATATTGATATTTCTAGTAGTCACAAAAACTATTTGGTTTTGCATTAAAATGGAAGTACTGAGTAGTTTTGAAAATCATCATAAAAATATTTAATGTGTTGCAGCGCCCCCTAGGCATGCTGGACCATTAAATTCCTCTTGACAGATCAACCACTCATTCTTGATGTCCATGTGCAATTTCATACATCCTATGCCTTGAGTCAGTGAGATACATGTATTCCAAAAATGAGACTGTGCCATCAATGTTCCCAGTCATAAAAATAAAAATAAAAACAAATAAATAAATTAAAAGGAAATTAAAATGTTAAATTCAAACTGTTTGCAATAAATTTTGGCGAGGAAGGTTCCAGATAATGTTTCTATACCAGTTTTATCTGACTGACTGATTTAGCTAATTTTGAGCAAAAGAAATTACAGGCATATATTTTTCAGGAGCTCTAGTGTGCTCCAATTACTGCCTTCCCCTTCGAACAAAACACGTTTATTATTGAGCAGTTAATGAAAGGAATTAAATTATATTATAGTATGGTTCAAATGTAACTTTAGCTATGAATCATTTAAAAAATATTTTCTCCAACAGCTTCACCGTTTCTTCAACACCACAGAATCTGCTTTATATAACACTGGGTTAACAATAGCTGGGAATTTAATGTCAGGTGCCAACCGTTTTATTGCTTTTGGTGCACTGACCTGTAGCCTGGTGCAGACTGAAAAATCTCCACCTGACTGATGATAGTTAACACTGCTTTGTAAACAGCACGTTGTCTTTCCTACTGTGGCAACAATCTGGGGAGGACTTTTTGATTTCTACATGGAAGTCAAAGCAAATGTCTGGAGCACAGTATGAAATCTGATCTTTGTATAGATCTGCTTTAGTCACCCACATTTTGCATGTGTGCGTCTTTTATTCAGTATTCATAAAGAAGTTTTCTATTGGAAGCTGACTGCTGGCATAATTGACTTGTCATTAATACATACAGTATTGGCTTTACGTACAATAATCAAAACAGTTTGTGATAAGAGATACTTGCACCCAGCTCTGCTAAAAATGGATGGAGCGTTGAGACAGTTGTGCAGAGACGGAGGCATGTGGAGTGACTTTTTATTGCCATTAGTCATTTCTTGGACAACAAAGCTGCTCCCCCAACATCGAAACAAACAACAATGTACAAAGCAGCACACCTTTTTTTTGCCATCAACGGAAATTTAATAAGGTAGTGAGAGTACATAACAGAAAGTAATGAAGTGTGAGGACGTGAGTTATGATGATGTTGAGATGTCTAGGATGAGCTTGATGTCAAAGCCAAAGTAAGCACCATCGTCATGTAGTCAGGAAAGGCCATATTTCAATAAGAAATATTCTAGAAGGGGTGAGGAGAGGGTAAACATGATACAGGAGGGTTGTTATCACAGTTTTCAGACATTTTACCAACTAAAAAAAATAATAATAACAATATCGGTGTAGCACTACTTTATCATGCAATTTACTTTAGTAAACCTTCTGACACACAGACAAAATATACTTCATTAAGTAGAACTCAATACATTTCTGTCCAGCAATAGTCACAAAGTCTGTAGTTTATACTCTTTGAGTGTGAGATCCCTATCAAAAATAATATGCAGGTTTTTACTTTTCTTAATATATCTAAAGTGCAAGTATTTTTATTCAATGCTTTCTGTAAGTAGAAAATACAAAGGAAAAAAACAGCAACGTTTTTCCTGTTT
>OMLM01001260.1:0-12740 GCA_900302695.1 Helostoma temminkii
TGAATGCATGTGAGTCATGCATAGTGGGTGAAACAATACCAACAAAGTAAACTTTTTGACTACTTTTGACTACAGCTTCTGCTTTACTCCACATGCTTCAGGTGTATTGTGAGAAGATGAGTACCTGTCAGGACTGTGTAGTGTGTCCAAGGAGTGACAGTATACTGACTTAGACAGGTAGAACCAGGACAAGTTAGAAATTGAGACACAGTTGGATATACAGTCATGCATGAGCAAGAGTACACATGCCAGAGCAAGGTGGGCACACACACACACACACTGACTCAGACAATGCTTATGTCCACATATTGAAAAAAATGCTTTGGGAATACAAAGGGCAATAAGTCATTTAACGACAGAACAGTGTACGAGCAGGGACTCACACACATTCACATCAACTAACAGTTCAATTTACCCTCCTTCCCAAACATAGCCACTAATTCCAGCTTCTGTCAGCCTGCATGTAAAACTTTATGGAAATGCAGTTGTGCAAATGCAGTTCAGAAGTAAACCATTAGCACAGTGTGGACAGCGGGTTAGTGTGAAGCTACCTGACCAGCTGCCAACCAGCTTTGGATCTGATTTTTAGCTGTTAAGACTGTTTAGATGTGGCTGAAGGATGACTTAAAAACATCTTTCCATTAAACAAACTAGATTTAAAGCTGTGCTGCCGTGGCAAAATGTCCTTGAACAAGGCAATAAATCCCAGTTCAGCCCCTATCCTCTTCCTCAAGCCAGTCTGTGTGCAGTGGAAGCGGACTTGCGTGATGTGTAATGAATGGCGTCCAGTGATTGAGGGACTCAAGGCAGGTAGAGAAATACATTAGAAGTGTATGACCCATATTAGCCAATAGAGGAATAAATGGAATGTGAGGGATGTGTCTTCCTTACTGAGCATTTGCCAAAGTAATTCATTAATTTATAGTTAAAAAAACAAACATTAAAAGTTTTTTAACCTGGCAAACATGCCATATTTAATTTCCTTATGACAGCTCTGCCATACTCACCCACATAAACACACAGCTCTAAGGCTGTTTGTGCTCTTTGCATGAAAGTTGTACATCAAACATTCAAGAAACATCGATGTGGCAAAATAGGACAAACTTTGCTTGTCCGATTTCTTCCACTGTGACGTGTATATCCATAGCAATTTTTAAGCAGTCCCATGATTATTGTGGCAGAAAACAGCAACTTTCAAAGAATGTGGTAGATAATAAATTAGGAGGAAGAGGAGACATTCCTATGACATTATTAATGACATTATAAACTTTTTACCAATTCACAAGTTCCTTTTTCAAGTTTTAAGTTCTGTTAAAGTCGTACATGTGTGTAGTGAATAATAATTTTAAAGAATTGAATGAACAAGACAGACAGGTGATGGTGCCTCTAGAGATGCAGAGGCATATTACTGGCAGCAATATTGCAAATCAGACATCAGAGTTTAGTAGTGATGCCCTTGGCAGGTGTGCTCTGAGGCAGAGAATTATGGTTATTTAAAATCATCATCTTTTAGAATCATATTGATTGTTTTCCTCTCCTACATCTCCCAAAGTCCCAAACATTCTCTCTTGCTTTTTCTCTCTCTCCAAATCTCCCCTGCCTCTGCCTGGGGAACCCATTTTAGATTTCCACACTAACATGTGCCATGCAGGTCAAACTGCTAATAATTGGATTGGAGATGAGATGTAAATTACGGTAATGAATGTAATTTTCCTGTAATTATACGGACGTCTGAGCTGCCTCTGCATCTACTCCCTACAAAATTCTAATCTTTTAGAAGTAAGAGAAAAATGTCTGAAACTTTAAATTAACTTGCTGGTGCTTATAGCTTTGGAAGTGAAAGTCCTGTCTTTTTTAGAGTTTCACTGGGGTCCTTCTTTTTGACCTGGGAATTGACTTACAGTGTGTCACTGGCAGTCAGGTTGCTATTTGTCAGAACTTTCTTATGGTGGTTCTTGAGATTTTATCAAGTACTGAGATAGGCTCTTGGTAGTGAAAATGCTGACATCACTAGTGAAGTCAGTCCACTAGTGATGGTTTTACTTTCTGCCTCTTCCACCTGCAGACAAACAGGAAGGAATATGCCAAGGATGTCCTGTGTTGTTTATGTGGTAAACACCAGTCGTGAGTGTCCAGTGATAATATACACAATGCTGAGGTCACAGTGACAAGGTACATCTACTGTCTGAGGCATTGTTTTGTCTACAGTGTTGTGATAGCTTTCACCCAGAAACACCCAGAAACAAGCTAGTGACCTGTACATTCTAGCAAACAATGAATTATAGCATTCTGCAAGTGACAATGACCCAGAGTGAGCCAGCAACACTTAATGTTAATCATCAGGCAGGTTTTACCGATTGTTTCATCCAATCAGTCACATGAAGTAGCCTAATACGTATAAATGTCAGTCAACACGCTGGGTAAAAGAGCCTGGTGATGTTGATACAGTCATGTAAGGTCTAAAGAGCAAAAATTCATGACACTAGAATGAAAGTCATTTTTAAGGAGAAAGCTGAAGCCAAATTCTAAATGGAGTTTACTGTGGGATTGCTTTCAGAGTCAGGTGGAGGGTATGTAGCAGCAGGATGTGGAAGTAACAGAGAGAAACACTGAAGAAGTGAGATTGTAGGTGCAGGCAAATGTATAAAAATGAAAATGCACGGGGTAGGAATTGTGACAAACGTTGCTTGTATCTTTTTACGAGGCAATGCTATGCTAACCATTGGTCTGAATAACAACAAAGTCGTTTTCCTAGCATTTCTGCTCCTCTTCATCACACTTTCATTTTGCATATATCTTCATACATTATATGTCTTGCCTGTCCATTGTGTAGCCTGCATAGCTCCAGCATCCCCACGGTCATAACAGGAAAAGCAAATGAAACCTTTTTGCACATTTGCTTTTGTAAAAGTACATTTTATTTAAACAAAAACTATTACAGAATGACAGCCCTGACATGAGCATGTATGTGTGCGTATGTGCTGGGCTGTTCTGGGTCAAACTCAAAAGTTTGGAGACACCTTCTGCTTCAGTGTTTTTTTCTTTATAATTATTATTTTCAATACTGTGCATTAATACTGAAGACAACCGAACTATGGAATAGCACATATGGAATTATGTAGTAAGCAAACAATCAAAAACAATTGTTAAACAATCCAGAATGTTTTATATTTTCAGTTCTTCAAAGTAGCCTCCTTCTGCAGCTTTGCACACTCTTGGCATTTTCTCTGTCAAACTCATGAGGTAGTCGCCTGGAATGGTTTTCAAACTGTCTTGAAGGATTTTCACAGAGGTGTGAATACTTGGCTGTTTTTCCTTCACTCTCCAATTCAACTCATCCCAAACCATCTCAGTTGGATTAAGATCAGGCGATTGTGGAGGCCAGTTCATCTGACGCACACTCCATCAATCATGGTTTAAAGCACTGCACGCAGCAATAAGAAGGCAAGAAATATTACAAATGAAAAAAAAAGTTAAAATGGTTATTTAACTTTTCTGTGTTATATAATTACATACATAATAATTTTAGACACAAACATAGATGTGTGAAAGGGAATTGAGCAGATCACAGAAATAGTTTGTGCATCAGCAGAGCTGCTCGTGTGTCTTTACTTTCATAGATTACTACTTTTAATAGCTTGTTCTTTGACTGAGGGATTTTTATAGAGGGCCAATTGTAGTTATCCAGAAAACACAATCAGGAAATAGAAGAAGCTCAAGTGTTTTTGACAGAGGTTAAAACTGCAATGACCATCATCAAGGTAGAGTGGCTTTAAAGCACATAAAAAGATCACAGTGTTTGCAGAGATACTTTGATGATTGACCCCCTGCTGATTCCAGGTCAAAATAAAATATCTACAGGCACTTTGTCATTTTACACTGTGACCGCCTTTACCTCTTCTAATGCCAGACAAGACAAACTGTTTTTCTGTTTTCTCTGGAAGCACCAGAGTATGGAGTGTGGTTGAGCATATATGTACTTCCTAATGACCAACATCTAGGTATACATGGTTGTAGAAATGACTTACAAAGCTGCTCAAATTAAGACCTTAGTATTCACTAGGACTGTTGGCAGAACTGCTTCAGCACTGTTCTTGCTTTGTAAGATCTCCATCTTAGATTAAAAGCTTAATGAATGGACATGGTGGCTCTCCCAGTGGGTCTCAGTAACTTTCAAAGGATGTAATTACCCATTATAGATAAACTACCAGCTTTACGTGTGGAACCACATCCAGCTTGGTCTAAAGATATTCATCTGTCTTATGTGCTCTCTCTCTCTCTAACTCTCTCTGGTGCAGAACTACCTCTTCGATCTCTCACTTCAGTAGTGAGCAGGTGATGGAGTGTGATCTATGGGGCTTGATATCAGAAAAATCAGTTGGTTGATAATGATGGCAGTGTCTCCTGATTGGCCCTGTCTGATGGTTAACTCACCTCACATCTTTTCTGCCTGTCTCTGTTTCTCTTTGTTCTGCCAGCTTTAACTTACTCTAGCTACTTAACTTACAGGGACAAGAACTGAATTGCTACGTTCACCCTACATCTGGCCATAATTCACCCACTGATAATGTTTTATTTAGGAGACAGGGTTTAATTGATCCCAGCTTTATATTTTCTGGTTCTAATAATGCCTTATTCTTGTATGCACCAACAGGGTTTTGACCTTGTACACTTCCGACTATGTCTGAATTAACCCTCATGCCTTTGTGGCATGATACCCTCTACAAGACAGGGCTAAAATGTATACCTTTTGGGGCCACTGCGGTAACCCATCACTGGGGCCATGCATTAGTGGGTATTGTTTTGCAAGGTGTTATATTGCCAACCCAGCATCAATCACTAGATATTAAGTTTAAACACACCACATCCATAACTAAGCTTGAATTTTTCTGAGATTCTTTTTTTCCTCTGTTTTTATTGTTTTCAGCAAAAGCTCATGAAATTGTCTTGGTTTCTCTCGCATCCTCAGTGCCATACTGCTATCCATTACCATAACATATTGTGATGACAGACTTATCCTGTTAGCAAATACGAACACTGATTATTTGTTTAGGTACAAAGCAAAACATCAAAAAACACCCACACTTATGTGGTCAAATAATTACATTTTAGTTCTGCTTATCGGTTTTGAAATGTGGAACCAATGCTTTACATGTCACTTGTTTAGATACAAGCTAGTATGCATGGCTACTGTTACAAGCTGCAGCAGTGTGTGAGAGAAAATCACAACTTAATTCTGACCAAATATTTAAGGCAGCACGGACTCAAAGTAAAAGACTGTACAGTGTTCGGTGTGTCACGGTCTCTGAGCCAGAGTGTCTCAATCAGCCACCAGCAGCACCTCACAGGAACCTCCAGTAAAACCAGGGACAGTTAGCAGCGACAAACCCAAATGTTACCCACAAGTTTGCTTAAGTGCTTACATGCTGGTTCCATTCAGCCTGTGCCTTTTTAGTGTAATTCTGATAAGTGCATAAAAACGTTTACTGAAAATGAACCTAATCATTTTAGCTCATTTTTAGTTCAAAGGAAAGTATACTAATAGTATACTTGAATATACTTATTTTTTGTAAGGGGAGGAATCAAACATTTTCAGTGTAGTCATGTTCTGTGGTGGGATAAAAGAAAGACACGTAGCCTGGGTCATTGTTCAAGTTCATGTATGCACCTTTAGATCACTTAGAACACAACAATCCACTGCCACTCTAACAGTGCATAACACCTCTGGAAGTAGCTTCGGTGTTGAGTACACACTCAGTGGTGAGGATGCTGGGACAGCAAACGTATCATTAGCAAGCTGAAAGCACTTTTAAACCCACTGGTCCTCGTGAGAGTCTGAACTGCCTCCCTCCACCTGAGTTAGTGGAGAGGCTATTAGTTATGTCAACTCTTAATCATACTCACACTTGTAGAGGGAGTGCCCTGGGTGGGTCTTTAACACTGCTGAGAGTGGGCATTCTGTTCACAGTCACTGGGAATATTAGTCATAAAATCACTCATACTGTTATAATATCATCCAGGGCTTATTATAGCTAATTATTGCAACAGCCTGCACTGTTAAATGGTGAAGACAGTGTTTTGGTAATGAAGTGTGAAGTGCTTGGAGTAGTGAAAGTCTCCACTCAGCTCTGCTGGGAGTGTGCTAGCAGTGCTATTTATGTTATTACTTTTGCAAGGATCTCAATAAAACTGTATACAGCTGAAGCATGTGGAGTGGTGTGTGTGTGCGGTGTGTGTACACTGGCTTCCCCGATGGCCAGGCCCAGTGCTCACACCCAGCTACATGTTGTCTGTCAGCAGACACGTGGTTTGTACCTTGGTCCATGTGTGATGTGATACGAACATGACACACTGTAAAACCCAGTGTAAACAGGTTCTGAGAGCTAGAAAAGATACTTATCATAGATACAGTGTTTCTAAATAAAAGACTTGTTAGTGGTCTCAGTCTCTTTTTCCTTTCTTGTGAAGTGGTTTTGATTGGGAAACAGCATCATTTACACTTTCTGCCATGCCGACTCAAACAGTGGGTGTCTGCGTTTGTTTGTTTGTTAGACTCTCGTGTCATCTCGGAGACTCTCATAAAGGACATGCGGTATAATTTTGTGTCTCCCTGTTGTATGAAATATAGCACGTTTGTCCACTTCTGACTTTTCACATGACTCTTAGTGCACAGTTTGTTTATACAGTCTGTGCGTTTATGTAGCCCTGAGATAAATTCTCTAACAATGACACAGCTTTGAGTGTTAACTTTGAGGAAGGCCTTTCCACAGAGACATTGTAGCAGACAAAGAAGACTTTTAAATATCAATTAAATGTATGTATTTAAACCAAATCAGAGCTTGAGTTTTCAATACTTGTCTTCAGAACCATTAATGAACAAGCTGATTTTCTCTATTTGTCTGTTTCTCTCTCACAGGCTGAGTTTTATTTAGGAGCTGTTAATTCACTGCAGATTGAAGCAGCTGCATTTGTCTTATTTTTCTCTCCACTTCCAAATTCTTCAGCTTGCTTTTCATTCTCCTCACATCTGGACAAGGACAACTGCACTTCTACTTTCAGCCAGCTTTGCTTTGTCAGACTTGCTTAAGTGCAAACTTTAGCAACACGGTGTTAATGTAGTTCTGCTAATGTGTGAACTTGCAAACTGCTTCTTAAAAAAAAAAAAAAAAAGAAAAAAAAAGAAAGAAAGAAATGTGGAACATTAAAACAAACAAACAAACAAATAAAAAAAACACATCTAAGAGAAAAGAAGGTCAGGCTTTATCTAACAATGTGGCACTGTAAGATTCACAATAACTATGTTGATTATAAATGAGGATCAGTAATTATCATAATTAGTGAATCTATCAACTTCAGTTCTTTACTATGTTTAAATAAACTCATTAAACTCTAAATACACAGAAAAGATACACAGCAAAAACTGTGTTATAGAGTAAATCTGTCTCTCATTAGTCAGGTTCATTTACATTGTGTTTGACTTGTCAAAAGAGGGTCACATTTGGCCAAGGGCAGTCCCTCATGGTTTTGGCACAATAAGTCCTCAATCTGAATAGGTGGTGTTTAGTGTCTCTTTGTCTCCAGGCTCTTCATCCCAGTGGACTTACAAACAACCCGTCAACTCCTCCGCCCACCTCATTAGTCCCTTTGTAAGAGCCTCCCACTCCTCGCTTGCTTCTGCCCTGATGTGTTTCATTCTCTTCTATGTGGGGTCACCTGTGAAGTTTGTCTGTTATAAAGCACATGTGAGGGCAGTCACATGTGGTTAAACATTTATCTACACCTAATGAAGGCACTTTGACATTTACCCAGTAATGCTTATGCACATAAAGCATTGCTGTGTACAGTTATACAGGTCATGCAGAATAAATATTTCCTCAGTGTCAAGAACTGAAACAAGTTAAATGAAAATCTGATCCTGTCCTTTCTCGTCCTGTCATGTTTGGCTCAACTGGCTGCTGTTCCACCTGCCTTGGTTTGGTACGGCTCTACACTGCATCTTTTTGCTGCATAGGACAGTGAGAATGAGAGTGTGTGAGTGTGCAAATACTTTTGGATACTGGCAAATGGATGACTCTGAGTTTATGTTGTTAAAGTGCAAGAAACTCCAACTACAGATCAGAATATTAAAGGACTCGGATCATGATCAAAAACAAAAGAAAAAAACATGAAAGAATTTCACTGAATAAAGTAATGAAACAGGATTTTTGTTTCATGCTGTGCTTCAACACAGAGAAACATTCACCAAGCATTCTGCAATGCAGTGAGACTCATAGAGTTAGGAGGAAGGATGATACATTGAATGTGTGTGTTCATTAAATAATGATGAAACAGTGCTAGCTTGCTTAAGAGAGAGAGCTATGTCTGGCCGCAGCTACAGTACAATCCCTCCTTCTGCTTTTCATCAGGTCTACAAAGATGCAATCTGCCCCAGAGCGCTGTGGAAATCTTTGAATACTCCTCTACCACATTCCCATCTTCCCTCTAACATGATCACTCTCAGAATACTTACTTTGGCTCACAATCACAGCTCTGATCAAAGAAAAACATTCAGATATCCTGCTTGATTTATGTTTTTTTCTTATGGGATGGTTCCTGCCAACATTTAGGGAAATTAATTTGACACTGTGCAGTGACTGGTGGATTTCTTCAGTATACAGTATAACCACATGTTGGTATACTGGACTCACGTTCTGGGTCTAGAATGTTTGCATATGGAGAAAAAAAACCCCCAAAAACTTCCCCCCTCTCTTCTGGAATGGATTTGAACTATAAATTATTAATATGTGCTGAGATGCTTTCATTTGCCTGCTGGAATCAGCAGAAACACATAAATGAAGGGTAACATTACTTACTCTTCCAGTACAGTCTACTCCCTACAGATCATAGACTTTCTTCCACTTTCACTGAATGTTAATACTCAGTTCTTGACATCCAGTGTCTTTTCATCTACTTACTTCATGGACCTGTCACCACTTGGTCAGCTGTAAGAAAACTCCTGGAGCTGCTTTGGCTTTGCTGTTTTATGATGGCAGAGCAGATGTAGGTTGACATGAGGGCTTGAATTTCCTGCTCGCTTCCTCGTCCTAATTGTCTTTGTCATTTGGAATTTAGTCAAGCAGCAGAGATCAAACCCACAACCAGCTGACTCTGACTATCTACCTTGTGAGGCCTGGAAGCAGTGTGGAGGTATAACTCAGTTACTGAACATTTGTCAGCAGCTTGAGATTCAAGTTTGGGCAGTACCCCTTCATTTTAGAGCAGGTTGATGGGAATAGATTTTAACTTGCTTCCACACTCAATAGTCCCAGATTCATATAACATTTGCATTACGATTTTCTGTAACGTTTATACTTTGGAACTGACTGTAATGGACTTTGCAAGTTACGATGCCAGCATTCGTTCAAACCCAACTCTTACGTAGTTTTCCTCTACAGTCTCTGATTTGACAGAGAGGCCATGCATAATTTTGGCACAATAGCGGACTTAATTATTCATTAGTCCCACACACCAACAGGATTGATTTATGATTATCAGTTGATTCTCTAAACATGACTCAAAAAAAGAATCCAAGTTTTAGAAATACAATAATCCTGCTGAGTAGTCCAGCGGTCCTCATGTGTCTTAAGTCTTATCGGATAAGAACAACATCATCATTAAAAGCAAAAATCCAAATGGCTTGGATTTTTGCTTTTGATCAAACATTCTGATCAGAATTTATGTTCAAAAAAAAAAAAAGAGTTAAAACAAATTCAGCACAGAATCCTACATGGATCCAGTTTGCAGTCCTGTCCCTGCACAAACTTGCAAACCTAAATGCAAATCAACCTTTGAAATATCTGTCTCACACCTACTCCACCTGTTACTACAAAACCTTACCCGTAATTAAACTGCAGCTGAACAGTGAAGGATAAAGCTTAGAGTGCAGAATGCCATCTGCACAATGACATAATACATTCAGAATAAAGTCAGAATCAACTCATGGTCCCTCCTTAAAATCCTACTGACTCCATCTGTTAAATATATGAGAACTATGCTATATTTTTAATTATACTCTGCAGTTACACTCATCAGTTTATTGTACTTTGGTACTTTAGAGACATAAACATCTGTTTTCACATATGAGGAGAAGAAGACCAGTGGAAAAATAATTTTCCTAACTGATCATACAGTAAAACCAGCCTGGAGATATTCAGTAGCTGCTGCACCAATATAGATCAGCTGCCTATTAATTATCACTGCTGTTTTTAAAGGGATGAGAAGAACTAATATGATTGGTCATTTTCAACTCCCGCCCAACTTCACCTGCTCATGAAAGATTCCCCCCAGTAATAATGCATTCCGTCTGTGCTCCACATTGAGCCTGGTTGCGCCCTGTAACGCAAATGCTGGTGGTCACGAACATTGCTTTGCCCAGAGAAATTACCTCTGCATTTGAGGGCTCCTGGTTTCAGGAAAATAAGGCTCACTGTCTTAATGAGGAGTTCCCAAACCTGGTTCTCAAGGACCCTACCCAGCTTGGTTTCCCGGTGTCAGAAGTCAGAAGATACCGTTTCACTTGTCGTTGTCTCCTAAATCCACTCTAATTCAATATGGTCTTCTAGGTTATGGTAGACTGAACATACCTGATACAGGTAATCAGCAGTGGGTAGGGCGGGGGTCATGAACGGGGACCTAGAACTAGGTTTGCAAACCCCTGGTCTAAATGACATGCCTAAGCTGTCACTTACACTGTGTCATAGGCTTTTTGCTTTGCGTTTTCCTGACATGCCCAGAATGCATAAAAAAAAATTCATACTGAAAAACGTTATAAATACACACAGGCAGTACAGCAGCACATAGACCTGTATACAAAGACTGAACAAAACCACCTGATGTTTGCTTAAAAAGTAACTTATTACATTGCCCATTTAATAATTATTCCAGCTGATTCACTTTGCTCCATTCCACCTGCACCACTTGGTGCCACTAGAAACCAGAGTCAAAATCTTTGTACTGTATGTGCATATATACCTGTTTAATAATTTCTGAAATATGTGAAAGAAGAAACTCTAGCAAAAAGTTTTTGCTTTTTAGCACATAATCAGAGCTCCAGCACTGCAGGTGCTGTTGCAATGGCTAAAAAGTTACATGCATATTTCATCACACGCCTTATTGGGAATTTAAGTTGCGTAACTGAAACTCTGCACCTTGATTGAAATTGTTCACTAACTTTTTTTTCTTGTTTTATAATTTAAAGCTGTCTTTTTTTGCTGTAATATTATACTGTGTGAAATCAAGCCTAATGGCATATGATGTAAAAACAGCATGGAGTGACTGTAGTAAAGATTTATTGATGCTTAAGTGCTACACTCAGCACCTTTAACCTCTCATTCACCCCATGACCAACGTTCTCCTCCACTAGCTGAGCTTTATTCCTGATCATACTGTCTTTATCAGCATTATCACTGAAACTGGAGGAGAGTTTAGCTGCTCACTAAGTCCCTCTCCTACCAGGAGTGATACGCATATGTACTACAAATACACTTGATTTTCCTCCCCTTTCATCAATCTCTGCCTCAAATCTCTTTGAAAACCTGATGTCCTTTCATTATACAGCGTGACTGATCAAAGTTATGCATTCCAAAACCCAGTCTGCACATCGCAATGCCATCTGTTTCTGGGGATCCTGTATTCTCAGTTTTCTGAAACAGTGTATTTGCAATGACAGTGTTTCTTGCAGTGCTGAGCAGAGCTGACTTTGTGAGTTTTCTGCTCTGCCTTATGGAAAGAATGCCTCACTGATAGACTTTGACTCATTGCATGTAAACTATTGTGACGTTTTGTGTGTGCGTAAATAGCAGAAATAGATTCATGTTTGTGAACTGTTTTAAGATTACCATATGGACGCAGTGGTGGCTCCCAGCAGGCAGCTTTTAACCATAAATGTCTCAGCTCGTTCAGCATCACATTTAAGCCAGGCCTCACGCCAGTGCCCATATCACTCCTCCCACAGCACTCCTCTCATCTCTCACACCAAATAACTTTCTGTTTTCCCAATAAATCATCAAAGGGAAAAAGTTGGGGAGTCTGGTGGAAGTTAACATGTGTAACCTTTTCTGAAAATAGCAGCTGGATTGGGCATGTTTTTGTTCAGAACTGAGGAAGTAGTTGCTCTTGTGGCTGAAATGTTTGCGATAGGGATTTTGTTTATGTGCTGTCTGGAAACAGTGGAATGAGCTCCATGCTTTAGATGCTGCCTGACTTGCCAGAATTTGAGATTAATTCACTCACTCATCAGCCTCCAGACTCCGCTCACACATTGGCTGTGACATTTCAATCTACGACAATTCTGAGACAGTTTGGTGATATAAGGATCAAACAGTTTGTTCTGAAGTGGTAGTCCTGACACAGCTGGCCACAGCAGCATAAGCAGTGTGTTGCCTGGCTGCTACTCAGAAAAATGCTATGCCTCCATGCTGCTATTGTTGTAATTACTATAAAATAATCATTACTATTATTTATAATTAACTTTTACTTCTAGTCATTGGGTTATGCTTTTCTCCAGAGTAACTTACATATGGAGTCCATGCTGTGGTCCCCATGTTGTATGTGCATTCAGCTATAGTGTGTCTTCAGGACAGATGCACATGTATATCACCACAGGTAGTAAAACTGAAGTGAAGTAAAGGGGTCAAAATGCCAAGACAAGCAGTACCACCTGGTCATACACACACTTAGAAACTGACTGGTGTTAAAGGTCA
>OMLM01001260.1:21753-39086 GCA_900302695.1 Helostoma temminkii
AGCAATTTTCCATTTTACAGCTTCATGTTGCATTGTATTGTATTGTGCATAAATATGTATATATAAAATAATACACAATTACTACAAGATCTTCAAGGGTATTCACATATTCAGTAGCAGAGTGACAGGTGATGAAAAAGAACAATAAAGCATTATGTGAATAATGGAATAACAAGTAGTAGTGTTGGATCCAAGTCCTCTTTACTTGTCACTGTGCTGCTGGAACACATTGTGAAGTAATTATGTGTTACTTAATTAATTAGTTACGTAATTAAGTGTTTAAAAAGATGCAGACTTTTAATAAATGGTAACATCCTTGATGATATGTGACTGATACATGGAGGGAAGAGCAAGCAGAAATTCTATAATTCTATTCTATTAATAAATCATGTTTAATATATACTTTATACATTTGGAAATAAACTGGAGGTTTTACTCTCCTATTCGGTTCTTGACTCTCATCTGTGGCAGGTGATCAGTTTAAGTCATCATCCTGTCACTGGTGACTGGTATGAAAAATAATGAGCTCACACCAGGAGGCTATCATTTTTTCAGCTTGTCTAGTTTCTGACAAGGATATTACACTTTCTTTTCAAGAAAAAAGCCTTTTTATACATCCAAATGTCATACACTATATTCACCATTAGTCCGAGATCATTTATAATCCATTAATAACAGATGTTGAATGGATTACACACTATTATCTTTGTTGTATTAGGAAACACTGACGCAAATGCTGTTCTTAAAGGAGCCATAAGTCAATAATAGGCACTGCCAGAAGATCGTATGAATTCAAGCCAAACATATCAAACACATAGACTCTACATTGTCTGGGATTATTTCCTCACAAGCTACAGCCATCTATGTTATGTTGACTTCCCTATGTGTTCACTTATGGTTGAGTCAGGCTCAGTTCTGCTAAATCTCTACAATATAAACCAAAGGGAATCCACAGTCATCAGCTAGCACTGTAAACTCATCACGTCTCCAAATGACTTTACAATACCTTAAACCGCAGGTTGTCCGCACTTAGCACAGTCAATTAAATGAATTAGACAGTACATATGAACCTGATGATTTACAGCCACTTTTCTGCTCTCTGGGTTTCTCCATATTTTATGATGTGATTTGTCGTAAAGTTTGTGGAGAGAGAGAGAGGTCCTTTGTCGCGCCGTGTTGCATTGCATGGACCGAGGCCACGATGGCTATCAGGGGCCATATCAGTAGAGCCCACGTGTCTGGCTGAGTTTTTACAGCCCTGTCTGCAGTGCTTCCTCAGGCCCCGTCACGCCACATTCAGCTGCACTAAAACACACATGCCTTATTATGGCATGCAGGGGATATGGATGCCTCTCCTGGTCTCCCTCTCCCTTTGTTGCTGTTTTTTTTCCTTTTCTTTTCTGAGCTGAGCATAGCTTGTTTCTTTTGCCTTTGTTCATCTTTTCAGCCGCTCCTCATTCTCGCACCCTGCAACAAGCCACTTGAGAGGGTTTTTCTGTAGTTTTGTCGCTCTGCTCTTTTGTTATGTCTCATTAAGGAAATCCAAAATTGTTTCTTTCCTGGCTGACCTTTTAGCTGCCATTTCATAACTCATCAAACCTTAAATAACTCTCATTCTGTTTGTCTGTCTTGGTGAATCACTGTCTCCCCTGAGATTTTTAGTATTATTTGTTTTCATTTTTATTCAAACAGCTTCAGCCACCATGACCTTCAATAACTAGGATTTCAAAGCCAAGGGTAGCATGTCTGGAATGTCATCTGCTGTGGTTGTGTATGTGTTTGTGCTTGTGGCTATTGTGATAAGTATGCTGGTGTTTGACATTACTTTGACAGGAGCATTTTGGAAGGTGCTTTTTCTGTAATGGAAGCTGTGGCTGTCTTATTATAAGAGGCCTCTGATTAGCAGCTCAGGTTTAGCTGTGGGGAAGGGTTGGGGGTGGGGGTCCAATGAGACTGAATGACAATGAATCACACAGTATTGGTGTGTGGCACAGCTCCAAGGCAGACTACTGTAAAAGCCTTCCACCACAAACTGTCTGTTATCCAGCTGCTACATAGCATTAATCCACAAAACTGTCTGTGAAAGACCAAACACATGGAGGATGGACCAGTGAAACTGCTTATTATTTATAAAGGATTTTGTGGCTAATCTTTACTGTGTGGTAGCTGTGGCGCGATCAGTTTGTTCATTTAATAGGAGCATCTGTGAAATAGTTAAATGATGTTAATCGCGCCACAATTTTTTTGTTCCTTTGCAGGGTAGAGGAGCCCACGCCTACCGAAGTCTTCCTCGGGATGCGAGTGGCTGGACCACTCACTTCCAGAGAGAGATGACTAGATCCTCCCTGAGTGCCAACCATCCAATGGTAGACCAATGGCTCAGCAGACAGGAGCAGGTATGGTTGTGAATCTAACACTTGTTTGTGGTAGAAATATTTACTGTTACTATAATATTACTATACTATACAATTACTATTTATATATTTTCTACAGGTTTGCAAATGTAGATGTTACAGATGAACTATATCCATGCAATGGTGTTAGAGATGATAGGGATATACTGCGCCAGTAAGCCAGATTGGTACCTGCTCTGATACTGACCTTTTTAAGTGGACAAGGTGTCATTTGTTAAATCCAAATTAAATGTCACCGTCCTTGTCTACCTGTTACATTGTTTCAGTCACGGTGGGCCACTGGGTCAGTCACAATATATTTCATCTTACTTAGATTTCACTTTGTCCAGTGTAAGTACCATAGCATGGCCTCATCTTACCTTACGTAAAACTAATTCAGTAAGATTTAAAAGCACTAACACAGTTTCAGTGTCCTTATTATAACATACCTGAGGTGGGTTGTTGTGTTTGGTCTTGGGAGGGGACAAGTTGGATCTGTGGATCCCTGTGGAAAGGTATAGTCAGTGTGAGGGGTAGTGAATTCTGTGCAGTTAAACTAGTTTCATTACTGTTTGGAGTAGCTAGTACATTCATATTTGCATGTAGTAGTTTTTCATGTAATTAAGATTTTTTAAAAATTCTTTACTCATTCTTTCTTTAATCTAAGAAACATTTTTCAATAGTTATTGAGTTGAAGTTTTAGTTAGATTTAACATTGTACAAGTCAGATGTTACAGTGTAAAATTAACGACAATACAGAGGGGCCCAGCCCAGGCATATTAAGGAAGGATTGTCAGATCATTAGTGAAAAATAGTTTTCATGTTATGAATCTGAATTTCAGATTAGTAGTATTAGCACACTGTTTTAGCGTAATGCTTGGTGCAGCAGCCCTACCTAGTCTAGTCTAGTGTTTTCAGTGCACTCGGTTCAAGTGGCATTTTTTGCTGCCATGTGTCTTTGTGTGTTATACTTTATAATTAATCTATATCACATGTAAATTGTCAGTTTGATTTTGTAGCTTAAACTACTTTGAAGTAGCTTTAGTTCACCAAATTAGATTTCTCTCTAGAGCAGCTGTAGTCACTGTAGTTTACCTTTTTCCATTGTGAAGTAATTGGTAGTTTGTAATCCTCTGCTTTTAAGTAGCTTCTCCAACACTGAATGCAGTGTATAATGTAGCCTACCATCTGCAAGGCCTTTATTACTATATTAATGCACTTATAGCTTCCACATTTGTACCCTAACCCCTAACCCTTCTCCAAAGCTTTTCACATTTGCCATAAAGTAGTATTGGTGAATATATTTCAGCATGGCTGACACCTATATTTGTACCACTCTGTATCTGCAGAATATCCACATCTGTTTCATATATAGTATGCTGCATTGTGTCATACAGAACATTCTGCCATATTGCCACAGATAACAGACTAGAGATTGGACACTTGTGCTCCCTGACATGGCTAATGTAAAGTAGTACCTGGCATCACACCTCATGCTTCTATGTGGAAATACTTTTTCATAAAGCAACTGTGTACAGTTAATGATTGCAGGCCTGGCTCCTCACTTCACACCTCCTTGCTCTGTGATTGTCTCACTCTGTGACTGGTCCCTCGTCTCCTCAGCCTGTCAGAGGACAGAAAAAATGTTCCTTTAAAAGTTATTAAAAGTGACAGAGGCTCTCTGCTGGGAGAATGGGAATGACCTTGGAAGGTGTCATACATGCTGAGCTTGACATTAAAAGAATTTCTCCCAGTTTGTCTCTCAGTCTCTGCCTGTCAGTAACTTGTCTACCTGCTCTGATCTGTGTAGGAGGTGTTTAATCACTCATTCATCTTATAAAATAAGAAAAGAGCAATGAGAACGTGTGAAGCGTTTAGGGGGGAGATAGTGAGGAGAGGAAACACAAGAGCAAATGTGGAAGTGACAGAACAGTTGACAGAATCAATTGAGATTCATGCAGCTGATGGAGCATTTCATGAACAACACAGGAGGCTTAAATCAGTGTAGAGTATGTTTGTTGGTAATGTCGGTGTTATTTAGATTTTGTGCTGGTGTACACACCAATCAGCAACATAATTAAATGGACCTGGAGATTTTAATGCTGTGGTGGACCGAGGTCAGCATGGCACAGATTTAATGCTGTCCATGACTGACACACACAGTGCATCACAGCTTGCTGCTTTGAGGCAGTCCAACAGACTGGTTGGAGCGCCCTGTACACCACAATATTAAAATCACCAGGAGGTGTTCAACTTGATTTGTCCTGCCAGCATTATCATGTGTCCTGTGTGGGTGTGGGTTTTAGCCAGGTCTGTCTGCCTTTTTTGTCTATTACTTCTTACTTCTTCTCTTAGTTTGTGTATTTGGCTAGATAGTCTGAGGACAGAGCATTTAAAAGAAAAACTAACTAACTATATAACTAAATATTTAGTGCAGTGAGGATCTTGTGTCTATGAAGTAATGTGCTCTGTGCTGTTACTCTGATGGAATGTCTAACCATGCCCCAGAAAACACTTGATTTTTACGGTCTTTTAACTAACATGCATTTGGAGCAGCTCCTGATAGAATGGCAGCAGGGATCATGTGTAGTAGTACAGATCACAAGCATTAAAATGCACAAAATAAACAAAACCCAGAAGGATCGTGACCATTATGTAACTTTCAGTTCATCAAGTGTTTGTTTATATTACATAATCCAAACTTAGCTTAGTTAAAGACAATACTCCATCAACATGTTTTACCTCATCTTGTAGAATTTTGTCATCACTAATGTCATGATGTTGGTTTGTGAAATTTGTTTTACATTTTATTGTGAGACCAGGGATTTTTGATGGGACAAGCAGAATTTACATTATTATTTAGACTAGCAGAGCGGTTGTTCATCATCTGTCAAGCCTAAAGGCTCCTTTTTACTATATTATTTAATTTCAGCTGCTTAAATCTCAAATGAACTTCTCAGACTGTAATTGGCCAAAGTATCTCCACACTATTGGATTCCTCGGACACTACAACCATCCTCATCTTTTAAGACATAGGTTGTGTCTGTTGGTGTGTCTTCTTTAATAACGCTGTTGTTTGAGTTTCTGTTAACTTTTTCTGTCATCATTTTCTCTTTTAGCTCACTGCCACTCCTGATGTATTGGAGTGCATGGCTACAGTAATACAAACATTAGCATGTGTGCTGCTGCTGACAGACTGATACTCATGCTGTGTGTGTCAACAGAACCTGACAGGTTTTCAGGTTCGGTCTGTGTTTTATCAAATTTATATAGACCGTGTCTTCAAGAGGAAAAGTTATTTTAAGATAGATATCTTCTTGTATTGCCCAGCCCTATGTTCAACACTTTTTTCCAGTCTTGCTTAGCTAACATCAAATTTCCTGTTGACATAGAGATTGATAAAAGTTCAGAATGACATAATATTGTTTTAAAAATTAAACCTTCCAAACTCAAGGTTGGGTTTTGTTTATTAGATTTCACATTTTAGAGCAGTCAAACCAACATGAGTATGCAAACATTTAATTAGTAACAGCAGGACTGCCACAGTGTAGAATCCCCCTGGTAGCTAATACTTGGTTCTACCTGAGTCTTTGTAATCTGACAGCTGTAAGACTAAGATGAGTCACAATACACAAATCCGCTCATTAGAAGTGACATAGTATAGCTTTCACAGGGACACCTTTTTACCCTGTTGTTTCTTTCCTTTCTTCACTTCATTTCAGTGTATCTCAGCCTTGATTGATGCTTTTCCCTCCCACACATCATAGTTTAATATTTTTTGTCTTCTTTGTCTATTCCATGGGCAGGAAGCACAAACGGCATCGAGTTATCAGATAAAAACACACCTCATGGGTTAATTAAAGAGAATTGTGATCAGAGCCAAAGAGCTGATGGAGATAACGAGTACACACACACACACACACACACACACACACACACACACACACACACACACACAGATTCATGCCAAGAAAATCACACCAATTAGTTGTTTGTGTACAACGGATTAGTTATCTGCTGTACTTCATTGTCCTACTTTACTTTAGTAGAGATAAAAACAAAAACAAAGAACATGAAAAAAGGGGGCATCACATTTCTGTCTGTTCGCTGCAACAATTGATGCACTCATTACCAACCTATTATGTTTATATGTGTGGGTGCGTGCGTCATGTTCCAACAGCATAATTTCTTTACTTCATACACTTCACTTTGTCCTCATTCTTACTGTACTTTATATTTAAGCACTTTTTTCTTATCAATTCTGTTCCTTTAATAACCCGTGTGTGTAGAAACAGCATCTTCCTACAGCTCTGCGTTCCATGATCATGTCGTCACCATTACATTTAGAAACGATAAACAGTTTGAAGGTGCATCAGAACTACTATGTGGAAACGCAGGATGTATTCTCTCAGAATTACACAAGTTATGTGTGGTGTCTATATAAAACAGCATGTTCTGCATAAACGCTGGTCACAAGGCTGTCTCGCCCCCAGTTATATCGAAACGTGTCTAAGGTTTATCTAACCAGTCAATAAATTCACTTCAGTGTCAAATGGTTCCATCTGAGACTTGAGGAGCTGCAGCACCCACACCCTGCCTAATAAAAGCTAGCTGTAGCAGCCCATAAACACCAAGGCCTTATGAGCTATTATTTATATAAACAGCTGACATTAATGTTGGCCTATTATCCTGCTGATGAATGCTAATAGGCCTTCCCGCACAGCATCTCAAACACGCACACATACACATTTGGATCTGGTTGAGTGCCTCTCCATTGTATTATTTTGTGGCCTTGATGAGGGACTGTGGGCCATTATCATGAGCTGTAGCAGAGGCTGGGTTGACACTAGGTGTCAATCAAAGACAGATTTAACCCAATCAATATGGCTCGCATAGGAGACATTTGAAGTTTTCACGTTGCACTGATGGTTTTCTCGGCATCACTAGCTGTAGGAGACCCCTTTGTTACACACTGGAGACCCGCCTGTGTTATGCACTAGAAAGACTATGTATCTTATATGGTTTATCATTGCTCTGGAATCCTCCAGGAGCATGATGCTGGGCAGAGGGACTATGTCACTTAACCTGCTGCCACTGTGGCCCTATTCTGGATAAGCAGAGAGTTTACTGCTGTTAAAATGCAGTTTCAAACAATGAGAGAAATCTAGAGATTTAGGAAAAAAGAAAAAAAAATGCGTGTGTGATTGTGTGTGTGGGGGGGTGGGTGGAAGTTATAATAGGGTCCAGCATGTGTCTGAGTACAAACGGCTCTGATCAGACAACCTTGATCAAGCATCCAACTGTCGTACTCTTTTCCTTTCTCTGTTGTCTATATGAGACACCTTGTCTGGCAGGATTTAAAGGAAGCCCAAAGTGGCGAGGTGCCCAGCTAAATTGTCGCGCCAACTTGTTAAAAGATGTGTCTGTTTAACTTCAAGCTGAGCAAAGTGAGTAAGGAGCCATGTGAACCCATTCCTTTCCATTTTAAACGTTCACATTAAAACTGTCTCACCAAGCAGCCACCAAAACGTTTCCAAACTAATGAATCCAGTTATGTGACTGTGAGTATTGTGTTTCATTTAGGCTATTTCAGTTCAGCTGTGTTGTGCACAATCCACAATTTACACTGTCTGTACAGATTGTAGCTTGAATTCAGTATTTAAGCAGATGAAGATATACAGTAGGTGAAGAAATACTGTAGCGATGGGGAAGTTAATGGATGTGACCCAGATGAAGTTACCTGGAAATAGAGTCTTGGGAACTGGACTTCTTTCTGGTTAGGTCAAAACGTTTCTTAATAATAATAACAACAACAACAACAACAACAACAACAACAATAATAATAATTATTATTATTATACTAACACAATAATAACAGTAATAATCACCATTCGTTAAGTCACGTCTGCATGAGACTTAGCAGTTCTTTGCGAGGGAGTCTACTCTCATTACTACCCTGTTGTTAAAGCCAGCACAGTGTGCAGACCCCGAGGTGAGCTGCAGGCAATGTGAGCATGGAGGGAAAACACAGCAACAAACCTCACACTCTATTGTAACACTTGTTGTCTGCTCCCATCTCTGCATGTCGCACTCTGCAGACTCACCCATCCACTGCGTTGGATGTTGTGTGCTCTTTTGTGTTTGGATAAATTTGTGCAGATGTTTAACAAAAAGCAAGCAGAGACATGGTATTGCACACATGCATATACACAAAGCAGCAATCTACTTATCAGAGAGACAAATGCAGCCCTGCTGTAGTGTCCTGTGTCTGCAAGGAGGACTTCTCCTTGAGACACACAGCTCTGTCAATCAGCTCCAAAACAATGCAAAATGTACATGTATAAACAGTTACATCTTCTCTGTGACTGCTGTACAAATGGCAGCTCATCAGATACACACAGGTACGGCAGAGCACCCGAGTGAGAGCAGTGTAGCTGTGAGCCTCACAATGGCCCTTTCTCACTTAATTATCTATCACCATTGACCTAGTTCCAGAATGCCACAGCCCCTAACACACTAGGTTTGTTTAATACTATTTCTGAAGCTCTTTTTTAGTCTTGTGCAGCACTGGTCACCTCCCCTCTTCACTTTAAGAGGGCTTTTGGCTTGAACATCTGCTTGTTGAATGGTCCAGTGTAATTGGTGGTGAGTGAACTGAAAAACATAATATGCTCAACATTCATTATATTCTTAGTTTTTACTAAAAAAGCTTTTGTTATGAGCACTGACCTTTACACTCCACTGTTTTATCCCCATTGATTTCCTGCATTTTTCTGAGACTAAGACTCTAAAATGGTACAGTAGGATTAGATGTTACCTTTACTTTTTAAACTGGAAGCCAAAAAGGTTACTGACGTGTCTTTTAGCAGCCTGTGTATTGCTGCTCTTTTATGGACTATGACATTTCGTTTGCGAGGAAGTGGTAATACAACTTCCCTACAATAATGTACTGACATATTGCAGTTATGAACATTTCCACTATTGTGGATGTACAAATGAAAAATGTTGAAAATGTTGAAAAAAACATCATTGGGGGCTAGAAGAGGAATCAAGCTGAGTGTGTTGGTCTACTCAGAAATGAGGAAGAGAACAAATAACGCTGGCATTTTCTGTGGTTCCACAGCAAAGTTTCATGTCACGTTGGCCTTTTCTTTACCCCTCTAAACAAGATGTGTCTTGTTTGTTCTTCTTTATTTTCTTGCTTTTCTCACTTTATTAAGAATCTATGTCTATTCTCTTATCTTGTTTAAACAGGAGAGGAGGCAGTAGGCATGTTTTTAAAGACTCCAGCACTTTTCTCTATCAGCTGTACTGTATCCTCAAAATGTTTAACCTGTCTAGCTCTGCAAAGTGTATGTGCGAATGTGTGTGTGTGACTAGACTGTTCAGATTAGAGTCTGACTGATTCAGACTTCAGAAGGCTGATAGCAATGTTTTTGAAGCTCCAGAGAGCTTTTTGTGCCATCTTCCAAATTTGACTATTTGTATGCAAAAACCTCCACCCTGAGAATTAACAACTGCAAATTCTTCCTTCAGATTTTTATTGTTGTCAGAGAAGAAAAGCCTCTGAAGAAGCATGTGGGAATTAAAAGTTAACAACAAAAACAAAAGTCTGGAATGTGATCAAAATGCTGTATTAGAATGAACTAAATACAGCTTTAATGCAGGTAGACATCTTGACATTCAGTAGAATAAAACACTAATATGATCTTGATTTGTTTCCAGAGTGACACCAAATTTAAATGTGGTGGCACAAACAGTCAGTTGGTGCAGAAGCTGCTATTCTCCCTCTCCTTTCTCATGTCATCTATTCTTCATGTGTCATAATCTCGTCATCTTGTCTCCACACTGAAAAACAGATAATATACAATGTATTAGTTTCAAGTGAAAAGGTTGCCTAAAAATTGTACATGCAAAAAAGTAATTAGTTCTTCTAATACAACTAAACATAATTCTCCATGATGTGTGAACTCCTGTCTTCGTTGGTTGATCACATTAATTAATTTATTGAAATGCAAATTAGAAATAAAACCAATCGGGCAAATAAACATGGATCAACGGTGGATAGAAATGTCCTTTGGTGAGAATAAAGTGTTTTAGATTTTAAAGTGAGAAAATAAACATCAGTTCTGTAACAAGTTGCTCTTATTGACTCTGATAAATTGTGTCTGTATAAGGGCTGATGTCAATACTGACCTTCATCATGGTTAGAATGGATTTTATCATTATGAAAAGAAACAACCAGGACTTAACACATAATAAAGACAGAGTAACAGGGCATGCTGGGAAGTCTGCTAATATGCATTGTGTGGTAACTTCAACTTATTTTAATGAGTTCGGTGAGGTTAATTTTTTGAACTCATCATTTGAAGTTATATTCTGACTATATCCAGAAGAACTTATTAACTTGACAAAACATACATATTAATATAAAAAGTTCATTAAAACATATGAGCGGTTTTTACAAATTTCCTAAATCATTGTTTAACGTGTTCATTCATTTCATTTCATTTCACAAGTTTTGTTCAGTCCTCTGTGGTCTGACTTCAAAATAATGAAGACAAGTTAAAATATTACTTCTCTTTACTTCAGTGCCTGTCACTTGTCCCTTTACCTTGCCTATTCCTCTTGCCCTTCTTCCTGTGTCCAACACAATAGCACCTCTGGGTGGCTATCCTTCTCTGCACTGCTGGTTGTGAAGATGTTAATTCTTGATTAGAGTTCATGCATTCTCCTTTCCCCGGTTTGCTCTGTGGAGTGAGAAATCACTTTCTCAATGAGAGTAATTGAACACGGGCAGGGGGTGCCACCTCATTACACACAAATCACAGGGAGCAGGGGCACCTTAGCTGAAGACAATAATGATTTCAGGGAATAAGCAGGGCCATCAGTATGGAGCCAAACCAGCTTGGGCACCAGAGAAAAAAGAATGGAGAGGACAGTGCACACAAAACAGTTTCTTAAGATGAAATTATTTAGTGTTTATCTTCCTACATTCTCAGTTGAATCAATTTAGTTTTTTTCTTTGAGGGGGCAGTGTCTGGGCTCGGGGGGGACGCATGCTGGGTGCGTGTAGGAGGTGCATGACCAATATTCAGGTGCAGTGTTTCTGTTGTGAAGTAAATTACTTTCAAGCCCACTCTGGTTCACAGTCAGGACAGAAAGATGTCTTCCTAAGTGGATCATCAACACCAAAACTAAGCTATACTGTAGAGGCAAATGGAAATATATTTTGCACAGCTGAATCTAAACTCTGTTTGTCCCTGGGGATAAGACACAAGAAGGACTTACTGCACGTGACTCACTTTGATCGTTCCCACAATGAAAACCACTTCCCTCCTGTCTTTATTATTCTGTTTTTATTTCTCTTATTTTTACAAAATATGTGACACATTTCCGCTTTCCTCACTGTAACCAACGGCTTCAAATAGGCACAATAAGCTCTGTTGTCTCAATAGCCCTTTCACACTGTTTTATGGGTGATATTAGTGGGGCAATGCTTTTAAGTTGCTGAAGGAATGCAATAAGGCCCCATCCAACAGTAAACATCCACATCTTGGGGCCGCAGCGAAACAGGAGACAGGGCTACTTCACCATCTTAGTTGAAGAGAAGTGTTTTCTTGGCATTAGCCAGAGAACAAAAGTGGTCACAGTTGGATGCGAGTGGAAAGGAATGGTGTCGATTCATTTCAAAGCCAAGGAGACTGTGGAACAGAAAGCCTCTAAAGGGAGAGACAGTAGTGGACCAGTCTGTTCTTCTATGTGCTGCCATGCAGATGTAACCATGGCAGCTGCTCCACTATCAGCAACCATGTCTCCTGAAATTCTCTCTCTTATGCAATCTTTTTTTCTGAGTCATATAATCACTGGATGGCGTGTGTTTAGAAAAATAGCTACAAACAAAAGCTACAGATGGTTGTTGTTGGTGGTGGGCATGGACTATTATGCTACAGATACAAACTCAACTGTAGAATGCAGTCTGTAGTTAGGATTAGGCAACAAAAACACTGGTTAAAGTCAGAGAAAGGAAAAATTAAAATGACCATAACAAATATTAATAATGCTGTAATCACAAAAACAGGATCCAGTTGCAGTTATGTTCCCTTCCAAAAGCATATTTACAGTTTTGGTTTAGCTGAATAGAAAGAGACAGTGTTGCTAGGATTGTGTGAGTGTATCCACATGTTGCTCTGAGGTTGTACGTTTTTTCTATCCAGTTTTATATGTAACCACTTAATATGGTATATAAAAGTCCCTGACAATATGTAAAGGATATACACATAGACACACAGAGTGTGGGAGCATAATGGTGTAAGTTCAGGACAGAGTGTATTATTATACCACTATATTAAAACAGAGTGGTGCAAACCTGGCTGTTGTGTTAATTAGTAAGAGTTTTATGGTACATAAAATGCACAGCTTAATGTTTATTACTGTTGGTGTTAGCTGGTGAAGCAGGTGAACAGTTTGAATTTCTTTCTTCCAGAAAGCTCTGCCATCCCAGATTTCATTGCACTCACTTGCTGCGTAGTCAGACTGAAAGACAGCGTGAGGGTAGTGAGAGAGTATTGCTTTTCATTTCATTAAGGAGACTTCTCTTTGTCATCTACATCTAAAATCACATTAATACACATTAATGCACCATCCTGGAAGACAAATTTTATCACGCTTGGCTGCAGTAGCCTATGAAAATGTACAGCAACTTTCATAAAGGTAACATTATTGTCCATATGATACATTACCTCTCCTAAGCTAGTTTTAATCCGCACGTGTGTGAAATGGATGGATACCAACAGCTGTCTAGAATGTCTGTATAATCAGAAAACTGCATCATACGTTTGAAGATTGTGCACAGCAAAACAGCAGCACCATAATGGACCACACTTCTCCCTGCCGAGCAGTTTTCCAGTGAGTTTTCTTCTCTTTATGCTCCAGGTATACAGCCTATGAGGACAGCTATGTAGAATAGCACCCCACTAAGCTCCATTACAACACACTCTGATATTCCCACATGCTCTTGTGATTCCAACCAGAACCCTGCTGACAGTCTTTAGCATTTAGAAAATGGTGAAGGGGAGGAACACGCTTGCTGATCAGAAGCGTGTTCTACTGTTGGGCAAATATGAAGAGATATTTAGATATATCTGTATGACATGTGTGTGTTTGCTTCATATATTGTGAGTGTATTTCTACACACAAACACACACACACACACACAATAGAAATTGACTACCCTTGCTACAGTTTTTCTTGTTTGTGTGACACAGATGATTTGCACCATGCTTCTACAGTATGATGTAAGTAATTGCAGTCGTATGTTGTATTTAGCAGGTAAATTATCATTAACTCTAATTAGCTCTTTACTAGACTGAGCAAAATAACTGTTTCATCATTGCAGTCAGAGTAAAATGACACACACCAACTTTTATGTTAAAAGCATTACAAGAATGTTTCCTTTTCTTACCTGCCCTTCATCCCTTTTCTTTCAACCCTTCTCCACTGAAGCACACAACCCTGTTACACTCCCACTCCCCTGCCCACCTTCCTGAGAACACTAGATTGCTGTGGCTGTGCTGCAGTCTTTTGGGACCTCTCTTCATTACTGGCCACTCATTTCCACATGGCCCTCTTCATTTAGCCCCGACTGAGAGCAAAGACTCGGCCAAATGGCTTTCTGTCTCTCCCTTATCCAAGAATTTCAGCTCCCAATTAAAACGAAATGGAAAGCGCTCCCCCACCTCATCCCACACTGCTCCCATGATGCTACAGATGAACTCCCCACACTCCAACCCCCTCCCCAGCCCCCACCTGCTCCAACAAGGCAGTAAAGAAGCATCAGCCTGTAGACCACTCACTCCCTCTAATAACCTCCTGCAATGTTTACAAAAGCTTTGCTTTGCACTAAATTATTCATAGTTCAACATCATCATCCCTCATTCCTTCTTTATGCTCAGTTTGTTTAGGGTTTAAGGTCACAGTGCGTTAAAACATCCTATAGAAGCTGGATGTGATTTCTGTGTGAATAGCTGCTCTTCACATTTTCTTTCCCATGCTGCCACAATCACTAGTATCTGGTATATTAAATAGTTTAGATGTGTACTTTATTGGCAGCCTCTCAATAAGTCAGTATAATCCTGACTTACATAATTGCAAAAGCGGATAAAAATCATGATTAAAAAAAACCTGAAAATATATTTAATTACCATCCACATCTGAACCACGGTGCTCTCATTGAAATTCTAACAGCTGCTATTATTTCAACGGGGGTAACATTCACTCGCTGACCTTCACGGTTTGAAAGATGGATTAAACGTTGTGAACAGTGGAAAGCAGACTGTCCTCCCACTTAATAAGCTCAAAATGATGATTAATCTGTGAAAAGCACCACGGAGCTCCTTTTAATGCATGGGTAAAGACCCAAGATTCAGATGGGACCTTCTGCTCGGTGGGGCTGTGCACTCAACCACCAGGATTATCTGTTCAGAATCACCTCCCTTCACGTAAGCCAGGTGTCTGGAATGTCATAATATCCCTTTTGAACTATTCTTTTTAATGCACCAGAAACTATAAATCTGCTTTAAACGTCTGCTTTGAAGTTCTTTTCTAATGCAAAACACTTCTACTATATTCAAACAGCTATATTCACAGAGTTTGTAAGAGTAAGAAGTGCTCTGGACAAAAGCCGGTGACGATAACTCGATTCACTGTAATTCCTACTCGTTTGAACCTCCGGCTCTCTGGCATAGGAGCGGTCTGCTCCGGTAGTGGCTGTTATTGATGAGGTTTAGAAAAAAAGTCTTATGAGTCTGAGCAGGGTTTGGGCTTTAGTTATTGACCTGGTGATTGATTTAAGTCCTCATAATTAGCAGGCCTAATTTCATTAAAGCACAATTTAACAATACAGTGGGCAAAGGCAAAGGCAGCTGTGTCATTGATAGATCAGTCCAGGCATGATATGAAGCAGGCACTGGCAATGATGTATTCCATACACAGGTCTCCCACAGACAGAGACAGGAGAAGAGACAAAGACTGTGGTAGAGACAAAGAGAGCCGGGGCTTTGCTTTAACAAATGCCAGCCCACAAACAGGACTGTCCATCTCTCTGCCCCACCCTTCCGCATCTCACCGCTCTCTGTCCTGATGTGGACAAATGCAGCCTCACATCTCTGATTTAATTTGCCTAACAGCATTAGGAACCTGTCTGTCCCTGTAATTAGCCTCAAGCACATCCACGTCAGACCCCAAACCTTTATGAGCCAGAGGCTACTGTATATCTTCTTCTACTACAAAGAGAGACAGATTTAAAGGCTGGAGATTTTGTTGATTAAAATTAGGGGCTGGGATGTGGGAATTCTATTAAATCTGACCATTTGGGAATTCACGATACGACATATCATTGGCAAGAAAATGTGCAGGCTAATTTAGAATGGCTATACATTATATTAATGAACACAAACATAAAACCACATGTTCCCACCAGGACTTACTGTTATTAAGTTTTATTGATATTGATATTTTTGTTTGTCATATTCTGCCTCTACTGTAGTTGTTCTCATATCATTTTGGTAGAAACAAAATATTATGCTTTCATAAACACATAATGAGTAATTTATATTTTCTTTACATTTACAAGGAGTAAGAGAACTGAATATTTGCTTTGTTACACAATTAGGTCTGTTGACTCCTGAATATTATTTCCCATATAACTAAACTGTAACTTCAATTATGTTGTTGGAGTGAACATAAAAAGTATTTTGTGGTGAAACGCATTTTTTGAATGAATGAGATGGTACATTTATTAATGGAAATTAATAAGTATAGTTATATGAAAATGTATTTTTAGGAGACTGGGTTATAACACTAGCTGACCAATAAAATGTTGTCAAAATGCTTGACATAAATAAATGTTCACTGCTGATGTATAAACGCTGCATCACTGTAAAGTCTGTAGAATTAACTTTTCTTTTTAACCTAATGATTTCATGTATTTAATGTCTTTCAGCTGAGCATTAGAAAATCTGATCTGTCTTTTACATAACATGAGAACATTAGGAGAGATTGTCACAATAGGCTGCTGACGTTCATTTAACTCATTATAAGTTTTTATAGAAATTAAAGCACTTTGTACTTGTACTTTTTTGTAGTTTGACATTCAGGAAAAGCATTCATGATGGAAATGTTATTACACATAAAAAAAGAGAACACTGAAGGAGTTGAGTCCAGCCTTGAGTTTACTAGTTTTTTCGGGTGTAGTTAACATAACTCAGTAAGTTTTTCATTCTCAAAAATAAATAAAATCAACATAAACTCTTTAGTGTTCAGTTTACTTTATCAAGGCAGCAGGAAAATTAATGTTTCTAACTTAAATTACATTGAAAAGATTCACAGTGCACCAACCACATAAATAAAATGAAAAATACATTGCAGTCTGATTGTTTCTTAAAATATTGGAATTGGTTTCAATTCAAATGAGGCTCTTGATGCCCAGTCCCACTCCACACAGTCTCCAGCCCTCTCCTCTGTACTAAAAGGAATACACATCTAATCAGGAAGGTGAGTGCTCTTGTCTGAATGAGGCTGGAGCCCATGGCTGTGGGCCTTGAAATATGAAACAGAACACATGTCCACATCAGGGAACCACCCCCCACCCCATAGCCCCTCCAGTTGTCACACAAACACAGGAACATAATGCCATAACCTCCCTCTCTCACACACACAAAGCAAAAGATGGTGGATTTGGTGCTTTGCCAAACAAAAGAAAGCTACTAAAAGAAATCCTCATGCACTATGCAATCTGTGCTCACCTCCCTTTACATCAGTACATTAATAAATCATCATTGCTGTGGATTGAATTTATTGTCATCTTCCATCATCCGGATCCATAAGATCATAACAACTTAAACTGTATAAGAAACTGGTTTTTGGCTCTGCTGACAACCA
>OMLM01001260.1:72085-93016 GCA_900302695.1 Helostoma temminkii
TCTAACTATAAGCTTTACCAAAAGGAAAAGTTTTAAGCCTTGTCTTAAAAGTAGAGACGGTGTCTGCTTCCCGAACCTGAACTGGGAGCTGGTTCCACAGGAGAGGAGCTTGATAGCTAAAGGCTCTGCCTCCTATTCTACATTTGGAAACTCTGGGAACCACAAGAAGACCGTACTGTTGGGATGATATGGTACTATGAGGTCTTTAAGATATGAAGGGGCTTGATCATTAAGTGCTTTATAAGTGAGAAGAAGGATTTTAAATTCTATCCTAGATTTTACAGGGTAGCCAATGGAGGGAAGCTAATATAGGAGATATGGAACTGGATTTGAATTTTCACAGGTACTGCGTCACTTAGGAATTGCTATTCACTGTAGCATTAGCTGAAGAATTGTTCACAATATTGTGTTTCCTGTTATGTACTATTATGTACTGCCAGTACTTGCCAGTACTGTGTGCAAAAAATAACGCAGCCCCACCACTGATTTGAATGAGAACTGTGTTGACACAGCAGCAGTGCCAATATATATGGATTCTTCATGACTCAACATCAGGCTCTCCATACATCATACATACATACATTACCATACATCAAGTGTGCATGACAGTTGTTTATAGGAGTAAAGATTAAATAATTGCAGACATTATATCTTTTCAGAGATGTAAAAATCCCTTACAATATTATAAACCACTGAGCAGTGTTCTCTATCTCCACCCTAAGGGAAGTCCCTGCTGGAAAAACTCAGCATCAAGGTTCAGTGAGTTCTGTCTCTCCAGTCCAGTTGCTCTCCTGTCCTCTTTAATCCCTCACCAGCAGGCAGACAGGTAGACAGGATGACACAGAGCAGACAGTTGGCTTCACAGATAAACACATCACAAGGGGTAGCAAAAATACATTTTACTTTATTCCATTATCACTCTGTAGGTGGATTGATGAAGGATTAAACTGACATTTATTACAAATTTGATCCAATTGCAGTCACACTTAGAGAGACATTTTGACGACTTTGTATATAAATTGACATTTATTTCAAAATCAGTTTTGATGATGCAGCATATTGATGATCATAATGCAGAGAAAGACTGAGTGAAACAAAAGGAGAAGGAGATGTAATGGTGCATTTTGTATTCCATCCATTAGAGTCCCATTACAGGCAATCATAAATTACTTAAGCTGCAGTTTTTTTAGGAAGCATTTAGGTTTGAAAAGGTACTGTGAAGAAACTGGAGTGAATATGAAACTCAGAGTGGAGAAAAAATTAAATTGCAAAGGAAGGATATAAGGTCAGTTGCAAACGTAAAAAAAAGCAAAACGTTAAATGTCGGCACAGGCTCCCAGCAGCCACATCCACCTCACCCCCCTTTTGCCTCGTTCTGGTGTGTTGACCAGCCAGATATGTGGGGAGCCAACGCCAGTTTGCCACTGTCACCCAGCCGAATGGGAGTGAGCACTGGAGGCCACCATTTAAATGAATCAGATCCATCACTGTCTGTAGGGGAGAGGAGCCTGGCAGTACAACCTAATGCATCAGATGGGTGCAGCATATCCAGGCCACCTCTCTCCATGAAAATTGTATTGATTTCATCATTGCTTGGTCCTGTGGTCTAAAGAACTGTTGTCTTTGTAAGAGTGCAGCAGTAGCAGTAGCTTTATTTCTATTTGGTGTGTTTGCAAAACCAAAGCTATACAGTGGTTATAGAATTTGGTTAGCATCCATTGTCATGTGTCAGGACTGTGTGACCACAGTGGTAGCCTCTCCACAACCACAAAAACATACACACTTCCATATATAGGCCAAGCACAAAATCCCTTTTTTTCTCTGAGAGAATCATTTAGGTAGATGCTCTTTTTAATATTTCATTAAAGAGTGGAAATGAGTGGCCTTTTCCTTGGGTTAAAATTGGATTTTTCTTTCCAACACACAAAATGATTAAGGATCTATTTAATCCTAACAAAGCAGTGCCACACCTTGTTTTGTCAATTCAAAATCTGACCAGCATGGGCACTTATTTCTGTGTCTAAATTTGTTGAGTTATTTATTCATCCAGATGACAGGATTGAGCAGAAAATACATTAATTCATAAGCAACAAGATCTAGGGTCAGTAGAGATAATGAAGCTTCCTAGATAATTGGAAAAATATATACTGTTTTGTACTAGTTGCTTTACCAACCTACTCCTAATGTAAAATGCCTGTAAAATAACTGTAGACCAAGAGACGACAAAAGTAGGAAGACAAGGTGTAATTCAATTTATTTAACTACAGTATACTCAGTATCTACTGACAGTTATCCGCATACTGTACATACATGCATACTCTCTACAAGAGCAGTTCATTCTTCCTCTGTTCCGGTTCCACAGATAGCCCTTGTTTGAAAAACTACCATTCTGCCCCAGATAGTCAAGCGATATGATTGGTCTTTGCCGATTTGTTTGAAGCCCTGTAATTGCATTGCTGCTTCAGTGAGTGTATAATTTCTCCTCTGTATGTGAGTTCTATTAATATATCAGTGCATGTGTTTAAGCAATTAAATTTATGAAAAGTCATTTCAATTTCATTATAAATTACTTTACTTATTTTTGGCCACACATGCTGAAAATCCTCCTATCTTCCCTGTTATTAGTGCAGAGATGATTATGATCATTCAGTTACAAATCCAAACTTTTGTCACAGAATCAAATGTGGATGTAGAAGTAGTTTTGCCATTAAACTAACACTAGTTACTGGTAGCATTCTAGCATGGATCAATATTGTTTTTGGAGTAATAATAATAATTAATACTTAATTATCCCCTTGGAGACATTCTTGTGCACGGACAGGCCATTTGAAGTGTTCAGGTTCAGTGTCTTGTCCAGGGACACTTCAACATGTGGCTAGGACTCAGTAAATACTCAGGAGTTAAACCACCAACCCTGGGGTTCAAAGGTGACTACCTTACAAATGAGCCATGGTGTCCACTATTTGGTATTTATATTATTATCTGGCACAAACCAAGTTGTATAGAGCATATGACCAGAAGTTGTCATATATGTTAGACCTTATGTCCTCTCATCATTGCTCTTTGGAAGTAATATCTTTGTACATGTAGCCTGATCCATCTCTGGCAGTCCTGTCTGCTGATATGTCCAGACATCCAACATTTATTGAATTTTGCGCTCTGTGAGACATCTAATCCTCATCTGACACAAATCGTCAAAGAATGACGACAGGACAACAGGATGTCCTGATAAGGAGTTGATGCTATTAGATTTTTATGTGTATTTAGATGTAGCAGATTCTACTTTATGTATATTTCTGCATGTGTGCTCAACCCAGTACAGAAAGTGTCAATTGTAAAGAAATGTTTATTTGAATGTCATCTTAGTTGTTCAGTACCTAGTGAAATATCTACCCTCACATCTGTGTTTTATAGGAAGAACAAAATCAACTTATTTCAATGCAGAGCAGCATTATTATTATATGAAAAAATAAACAATAACGAATCCAGCAGCACTGTAGAGAACCCACCTCAGCCAAAAATTGTCAAACTTGTAGAAATTGCCAGGACTAAAAAACACAGCATATGGATGTGGTATCGCCCTCACTCTTCATTTAGCAGTCAACAAATACGAGTTTCAACCATTGGCTCATAGAAAACAGAGAAGCAGGATCACGGAAACAGACAGCTGAGCTGCTGCTGCGATATAACAATGCAACATAACCATGCAATGTTAACAGAATCCAGCCTAATAAACCCATAAAATTTACTTTAAAAATGTCATACCATGTCTCTAGCCAACCCTAGAAAATTCTGCTGTGACAGTAGCTTTTGTGAAATTTTCAGTACAAGTTTTTGATGAAATTTGTGAAATTTTCAGTACAAGAGCAGAGTCAAGCACTAACTCGGCTTTCTCAACCCAGAAATGTCAAATTGTCAAAGAAAACCGCTCTAACTCTGTCAAATCCAAACGCCAAGTGTTTTGTTTGCAGTGAGTGTGTTGCAGTAAGCTGCAGAGGCAACGCACTGAGAAACACCAGGTTTTCTACACAAACTTTACTGAAAAGGACACTAACACCTGAAACCATGATAGACTGTATGCTGGGTGTTGTGGATGCATAGGCTACTTTTTCCACTCTCCTGATTTTTTGTTATTATATTTAATCAAAACCTCACCAATTTACTGTGCATTATCATTAGTTTTACTAATTATAATAGTTGTAGTATATATAGTGGTATAGTATTATTTCTGTTTATTTATCGAGCTTTTGAACACAACTGTTGTGAAACAAACAATTTAACTAATGATTTATTCCTTCATCCTGTCTCTACCTCTCGACCATGCATCGCTCTCTCCCATCAATGTGCATTTACTGATAGCAATGGACAAAAAAATGTTGCTCCCATAACTGGCTAGTTTGACACTGTTCAGGTAAAGAATAAAGGTGTAGATTTGGGGCAGTTGAGAATGACACAATGGCACAGCATTTATTTCAGAAGTTATGGAAAGAAGTATTCTTGTTTCTTAGATGTAAAGAAAAGGCTAATGCCTTTTGTACAATATGTCAGGTGAACAAATTCTACTCTTATAAAGATAATCAGCCTTGATAAAAAATGTCAAGAGAAGTATTACTTTAACTGTAATGTCTACAGAAGTAGTTAAGTCCACAGACTTGTGCATATATGATGTTTTTGATAACAAAAGCTTCCAAAACATTTCCTTTAAGGGAAATATTGCTTATAGTGTACTGTTTTCTGCACAGAAATGATACAAACTTTTTCTTTTATTTCAAAAATGCAAAAAAACACAGTTATTTTATTGTTTTTATGCACTTTTTTTCAAATTTTAAACAATGAATACATAGTACATGTTTTTTTCGTAGATTAATTTGTGTCGGTTTAAAACTGGCTACTAAAAATGCCCAGCTGAATTTCTCGGTTTGAAATTCTGGCCCGACTGAATTAGTAATTGAACAGCCTTGACTAATGGCCTACACACCCCCACACACAGATTACAGATAAATCCCCACATATTCATCTGTAAGGGGGAAAATCCGAACTGGACCATTCTGGGGCTAGATTCTACCAGGAAAATGTAAAAAATGCAGGGGGTGCACTGTTAACTCGTAAACATCCATGACCAAAAAAATTATAAAAATTATGCCTTTAAGAAAACAGCATATATTCAACTCCCCACATATTATGAACTTACTGGAGTCTGTTATTGCAGCCAGAGCATTTCATGACTTTCAAAGATATGTTCATGGCAAATGAGCATGGAAAAGCAGACAGGTTGATGAAGTGGCTTGTGACTTTTGATTTGTTAGATACGATATTCATTGCATGTTGTAAGCATATGCTTTTCCAGACATCTGTGATGATATTTGTTATAGAGAGCTCCTGCAGACACTGACTTGTGTTTTTTTGTTGTATTTCCTGCAGTGCTACCGCAACCTTGCCAGCGATGCACTGTGTTCATTGTACTTGTCTTTGTTTGCCAGCAAAATACTGCACATCTACAAATTGAGCTGAATTTGTTTCATTGTTGAAATTGTATCAAATTTGCAGGCATCAGGGAGCTAGTGGGAATATGTGTGAGAGACTTATGAGAGATGTCTACAGGAGTTGCAGCAGGCTGGGGAGGGGGTATGTGGAGACTGTGAATGTCTGTGTTGTGGTTTTGGTCTCAGTTTCAGAACCGTTATACTCATGCTAACAAATGTATACCTAGTGTAGCTGATGTACTACACTGTTGAGTTTTGACAGCTAATTAGCATTAATTATTCAAATTGAAGGAATATTAAACGTTTGTGCCATAAACATGCAACATTTCAGTCTCATCTAACTTCTAACTTCAATATAAATCAGTACAGTGATGGGGTGACATGAAATATGATTATTAACTCACAGTTAAATCACAGTTTAATAAATAAAGAATACAAAAAGTGATATACCAAGTTGAATCAAAATAATCACTCTTCTATTGCACAACTGCACCATTAGGGAACATGGTCAAGCAAAGCTGAAACACTGTTTTATTATTGATGAGACACAGGCTACAGGAAAAAAAATCAAAGCAGCAGGACTGTATTCCAAGCTGTCATCTTATCACTGTTGCATCACAGTAGTCTGAGGTCTTTGTAGCTTAGTTAATTCCATGAAGAGTGCAGATACAACAGCTTATTCAGTCCCTAGAGTGCCAAGGTAGCCTCTTTAGCATGCCACTGACTCTGTGTGTTATCCATTCCAATAGTGTTCCTGTTAGTCACTAAGGGAACATTTATGTAAAGAGACAAGGGAGAAGGAAGTGGCTGGACCTAACAAAAGACACTCACTCAGATGCGAGAAGGCCTGATCGATAGAGCCTTGAGAGAGCTATCAATCAGAGCCCTGGCCTAGTAAATTATGGTTTTATTAGTATTGAGCTGACCACTGCAGGGAGAGACTTTAAAACACTAAGATGCTGGCTCACAACCGTGGCAATAGAAATGGACAGAAATCTGTGCTGACCCCAACCTACATGTCATGTAGGAACTACAATTCTCATCACATCATGGAAAGTAGGCCTGATCCATAAGCTGCATTTAATAGAATAGCCCTTAAAATCGAAAAGGTGTAACTGGGGAAATGTCATGCTCCAGAGAGAAGCAGGTGCGCTGATGTCACTGATGGCAGCGTCCACAGACATTCTGAAAACGAAGGCTGCTTAATTAGGATGCATAGGCAAAAAAATTCCCACTAAATTTATGCACAATAATATGTGTGACAAGAATCTGTTGATGTTTGTACTGTGTGCTTACATTGCAATTATTCATATGCCTCCTACATCCACAATGAGATTGGAAGAAGATTATCACAATTAGCCATGTTGACATTGTGTACTCAGAGTTTTGATTGTTCAACTCAGACATTCCTGACCTCCGACATGCATCAAATGCAGCAGTAAAAAGGTCAGTAAAGGTGAGCAAAGGCAAAGAGAGGTGTACTCTGGGAAATGCAGTTTGCAATGAAGCAGAGACTAAATTGAGGAAAGTAGATCGTAGAGCAGGATAAATGCAATTCCAGCACTGCTGGGCTCTCATTGCCAGCCGGCTCTCTGAGGACTAACTCATTTAGGAGTGGCAGGGGAAACTCAATAGGACCAATTGAGAGAATAATATATTGAATCTGGTGGTTGAGTGGGCTGCTAGGGCATGGTGGAGGATTGCGGAGGTGAATTGTGTGCTTTAGTGTACAAAACCCCATGGGTTGTTAAGCAACATACATACGTACCCTAGGATATACACACACATATCCATCCTTTTATAGCATAGTACTTTTGATGTCCACTTGCTACTTGTATTTGATACCAATGCAAATCGAAACCCGAAATGTAGATCAAAGCAGATGGTAGAGTGCTGTGTTGATTAACGTGACTGTGAGGGGAGAGGTAGAGCTGAGAAAAAAGCAAGAAGCACTGTGAATATGCTGGAATTTCTCTGAAGGTTAAATAAAACTGATAATGTAAATTTTAAAAAAGGACTGCTAATGTGAATATCACTAAAATGTAATTCATATCATTATCTGCAGCAGGGTTACACAGTGGTTTCTGGGGGAGCCATATTTTCTGACAACATCCCAAGACACATACACAAGCACATATTTGTAAGTACACATCAGAGCAGTCAGTGACAGGGTCACTGTAAAACAGCCTACAATTACAACTGTAGGTGGTAGTAATAGTAATCCATAATAATATAATATAGTTAATAGTCTATTCCAGCTGTCCTTTAGCCGCTACACATAGCTACTATACAGGTTTTGGCCAAAAGAACCAAACATTTCAGTTTTTTTCCAATCATTCCATTGCTTCACTGTTCAGTTGAAGGAGTGTGTTGCATTACCAGGTTCACTGCTATAGGTGGTCGACTGTGGTTCCAGAACCCAGTCTTTCACTCTCTATGAAGCTGTTACTGCCAGTGGTGCAGGACTAGCTCTAGTCTGTGCACTGTGGCATCACTCTTGTTTGTTTAGTGAGTCCAGATTGTCTGAGCAGGCAGAGTTGTTTTCATTTTGACACTTGGCCACCACAAACATACTGAATAAAAATGTGTTTTCTTATTTAACAGCTTTCACAAATTAATTAAAGATGCAGCTCAGTGTCCTTTAAGTAATTAGACAGTTTTCCTATTTGTAGAACCTCAATTTGATTAATTTAGTTTTGGAAGTTACAATTAAGGAGATGCATTTTTTTCAGCACAAAACAGGTCATTTAGCTTCAATAACTTCATATTATATTATAAAAAAGCAAAACTGATCAAAAGTCAGCATTTTATCTTTATATGTATATAAAGACAAGCAATCAATTTTACAATCTTTATACAATATATAAAAATTTTAACATTGGAAAATACTGTAGGTCAATTCCCTGCTGATAAAGGCGTTTTACTTTATAGTTGTCCCTGACCTTATGAAGCTCTTTGCGTGTTTCTGCTTCAGTGCCCACAGAGTGAATTGCTTTCATTTAGCTCATTCAGTGGGTCAGAATTTTAATGATGAAATTACCGTCATCCTCAGCTGTACTTTGTGTTTAACAATTATTATAAAACACATTAACATATTGTTAGCATGCTAACATGCTAAATAAAGATACAGTGAATGTGATAAAATGTTAATAGCATCTTAGCCTGCTAATGTGTTTGCAGGATTGCTTGGTTGGTAACAGAGGTGTTACTCTGTATTACAGAGTTTGTCTGCTTTGGTGCAACTGATGTTTTGCTAAGAACTCCATAGATGTGGAGCAGTGGCATTAGATGAGGGCTTAGATGAATGTGAGAAGCTAATGAAAGTGGCCTATCTTGCCAGCAGAGAGGTGAGTTGTGCCGGTGGCAGGATGCAGCAGCTTAAGGATTGTAATTACAGCATTATGGTGGAGGCTGACTGGATTAGAGGCACAGCAACAGGCTGAGACCAGGATAGAAGGCCAGAAAATGACCATGGACTAGACTTTATTAACCTTAGTTGACAGCTTAAGGACCAGCCCTGTCGACATGCTGCTTCTCCCTCGCTGAACGCTCAAGGTCAGGAAGATGCTGATGTACAGGCAAAAACACATTGTGCATGAGTCTGCACTTACTACCAATGCATATAAACACACATGTAAGCTACATTCACACAGACAAACAAGCATTACCTTAACACACCACCACAGAGAGGAACGGCAAGTGAGTCCAATCACTGAGCAGCAGCTGATGTTGACTGGGCTCAGTGTAAACCACAAGGCTCTGCCCTCTCCCTCAGTCAACAGGATAATCCACTCTGAAAATGACTAGATTAAGACAGATTAAACACATGATGAGGTGACAGGAGCCGATGTTAGGAAAGAACTTAAAACACTGAAGGTTTCACGTGAATATGTCACAACTTATCGCACAGACCTGAACCAGTAAATATCTGTAAACACCCACAAGTGAGTAAACACTCACAGTGTACCAAAGCATTAGCATGCATAGAAGCAGACATAATTAATACTGGATACACAAAGATTAAATTGCTGCCATTTTGGATCTGTGCTAAGTTAATTCCAAAGTCTATTTGCCAAAGAAGTCAATGAATATTTTAAAAATAAGCCTGTTCAGTATTCACAGTTAGATGGAGACAGTGGCATAAGTGTTCTGAGATCTATTCCACTTGACATTCTCTATACATAGTTTTCATATCATTTTGTTCTCAGCCGCTCACTCTCTGTTCCAATCTGTCCACACATTTCCCTGACTCTTACCTAAACCTTCCATCTTATTTCTTGTCTGTTCAAGGCGAGTCTCTGCCAGATCAGAAAAAAAAGATTCAAACGTACAGAGAGCTGCTGAGTAAAAGAGAGAGAAAGAGAGACGAGTAAAACAAATGTTCATTTCAACAATTTAAACCTTATTGAGCCTGAATCATCCAGGGACATACTTTTATTATAAGGCTGACAGTGTCCATGGCTCTGATTATAATTGCATTGACCCAATCTACCATTTCACACACACCTACACATACACACACACACACACACACACACACAGTCTGTTTCCTCATCAGCACACTGTCCTGATAAAGTCTGCCGCTCTCAACCTCATTAAACCTTTCGTTTATATTAAACAGCTAATAGGTTCCTCTACCCTGGGATGTGTCTCCCAGGACACACTACTCCCACAGGGAGAGGGACAGCACCCACACTGCACTGGGGCGTCAGCTGCTGCAGTCCAGCAGATTATTTGTTACTCCTTCCATTTGTTTACTAAGATGTCCCCACTAGTGCCTCCTCTTCCCATCTCCTACTCTTTCTCCTGTGTCTTTCCGGTGCTCTTGTCTGATCTTGTACTCCCCTTTCTCTTGGCCAGGAGCCAAAAGAGTGTTGCGAGACATCAATATTAGCCAGGGCCTCCTGGTTTAAAGCATGCTTGAGGTATGGAGTGCGCCCGTCTATCTTATCTAGCTGTGAGGGAGCTATCTGTAATAGGTCCTGCGCTGGGAGTTCTTCTCCAGCACATTCTCCCAGCTGCCCACTGGCTGTTATGGAGTATTGTGGGAAATAAGGCCAAGGCCCAAGCCAAGTCCCTAACTCTTGGCACATGGATTGGATTCTTTTCCTTTTTTAGTTCCTTACTTTGTCTGTGGTAGCTCCTTTGTTTCTACCTGAATAATATCACATTTTACAGACTATTGGTCATTGAAGACTGGACACAGTATCAGTGCCAAGTGGTCCCAGACCTAAAGACTAACCACTAACCATGTCCCCTGTCTAGACTAATACATGCAGTGCGTGTACGGTGAGCTTAGTAACCAGCAGTGTGTCACATTGACTGGGTGGCAAATATCACTGGTCCATTTACTGAAGTTCATTGTTGAAGACAGGTGTCGATGAGTTTTAAGGGAAATCCATGTAGCTTTATCCAGCCTGGACTCATGCAGGAGCTGATTCACACCGCTGAACCAGAAAATACTGACAAAAGCCAAGATGGACTCTGAAGCCCTGGTTCGACATTTGTGGAGTATTGATGGCGTCTCATTAGGAGTTTTACCATGCTGACCCATTTAATGTGATTAAGTTTTAAGCCCTGCATTGTATTTGTGGCTTGTTTCAACCCACTTTTTCAAAGGCACAAAATATCCACAAAGTCCAAATCTTATCATCCACTTCTATTAGCGTCAGTTTAAGTTACATTTTAATACTGTATATAGAATAGCAGACACTGTTAATTGTTTCATAATGTTGTAAAACAGAGGCCAAACCAAAGTCCATATTCTTGGTAAAATCCAGGGAGAACACAAAATGATAAATAAAAGTTCCTGAATGGAATAACTACAAAAGTATATTTTAGAATAGTATACTCTTGTTTCCTGCATTTTTAATGAGCCACCTGTTTCTCTTATTCACTATTTGTGATTGTTGTTAGATCCTCAGAAGCAAAATCTGCAGGAAGTTAGTTTTCCCTTAAACATGCATTCTCCCTGACCTTAATATGAAGCTACAGCAGTCACATCTGCCTATGGCCGCTTGTGAAACTGGAGATCTGCAGTAATGTGTAGACTCTTTCCTCTCTGATAGACTCACCCTATCAATTGTTTTCATTTCATTAGTGACAGTGACCTTTGTGAATACAGTGTAAGTGGGAACATTTCTGACTTATTCCAATTTATAAAAAAAACTAAATATTTTATAAGTATAAGTTGTTCTATATGCAAGACACTTAATGTTTTTGTTATGTTTTTCTTGGCCTCTATAGGAAGACTGTGGAAGTCCCCCAGGTTTTGAGCATTCAGTGAACACTCTGTTGGACAACCATGAGCGCTGTGTCTCCCACACTATTTACGAAACGATTGAGGACTTGGGCAACATCTCGACACCGCGGGATAATATAACTGGCCACATCGGTGAGTCACATACAGTAACAGGGTTTTTTCAGTCTTTCTTTAAGGCAAACGCACAGCTGCTTCCAGCATGCATTACTTGGCAAATAGATTTTTTTAAAATGTTGTTACCAATATTCACCTTTGATGGGAAGCACGCTTGACATGATAATCATATGCTCACTGGATGTATTTTCCTAATGAATTGGTGCTGCCTGTAGTCAGACATTTTCTGATTAATTTAACATCCATTCCATCCACTCTGAAGTCCTACTTATTTCCATACCTCAAACCTGTATCACCTTCAAAGCCTCATTTCCCCTTATATTCCAAAGAACACTGTTTCACTAGTCAGCAGGGATGGATGTGATGAATTCTATTTACTTGAGTAATTGTAATGAAGTAGGTCTCTAGCAACGTTAGCGGCAACCTTTGTTTTTCTTATAAAATCCAGGCAGACACAGTTTGACTTTTTTCAATCATATACAGTATGTTAACTGACACTAACACACACACTCTGCCAGAACCTATGACGTCTGTGCTCACACTGACCATCAACAGATGACAATGTCCTCATTGTTTACAAAAAGAAATATTGCTTTATTTTTGTGATTCTGCAATGGATGGAGAAACAGAAGAAGGGAAGGAATAACATGGAGCTGCAGATGAATGGCAGACGCAGGTCACTGCACATCTGTTTCTTCAGCAATTTTATTCAAACCTCTCAGGGGATGATGTCATCCCCAGTCCTTCCAACTGGTTACATTTGGGTTAATTCCAGTATTAAACAGTTAACTTGAGCAAACTAAGGTCTCAGCTCTCCAGGTATATTAGAAATGGCAATTAAATCCTCAGCCAGTTGGTGCTGTCATCTCACTACTGACAGACCTTTCGCATGTGTATGCACACAGGAGCTGAAAGTGATTGCATCAGTGTAGTGATGGTGGATTTGTTAGAGATGATGCAAAGTAGTCTCATGTATCTGCACCATCTTTCAACGTGCACTTGTTTTCTTATCTTACCTTTCCATCCTCTCCACATAATGTATGGAACCATCCCAGCATCTCCGATTTTTCTTTCCCCAAGCTCACCTCCCCCATTTGTCTCCCTACTGACAACCTGTCTCCTCATGATCTCTGTGTCTTCAGTCTTTCTCCTCTTTCACATACAATCCTGTCACCCTTCTACCACCTCTGCTAGAATAGAGTGAATTTCCATCCATCCAGTTTCCACCCTCTTCCATTCGTTCTTGTGTTTCTCTCCTATCCCATCCCCACCGTCCCTCCAAAGCGGTGCCACTCTGCCACTGATCAAAGGAGATTCGAGACTGTGTCAGCATCTGATGGTTAATTAAACCTCCAGATCAATAGGGCTTGCCCGTGACACTCTGTCTGCTCTTTTTTTTTTTTGGGCTCTTTCATCGTGTCTTACTCCTCCACCCCAAATCAAATGTTCTCAAATAGTCTGGGTTTTCCTCTCAGCTTGGTTTATTTATTCCACTTGCTTTTCCAATGTGGGCTTTTTAGAACTCTGCCGTGATCATAAGCTGCAACTGTGGGCTCTCTGATGGAAAAGTTTCTTGCCATTGAAACTTCAAGGGCACCCAGCGCTCATCTCATCCTGCAGAGTGGGAGTCAAATGAGTGAAGACGTTTTAGAGGCGGCAGCAAAGTGGGTGCTAAAATATGAAGTTATCACAGCCAGAGCTCAGTGGAGTCTCAGAGCTTTGACTCTGATTGTCCTGCAGCAAGAAAATGTCAGTTTCTTTTCTTCTATGTCTTCAGGCTGTCTCTGAAATGTTTTCTTGAGATGCCTTAATTAGCCCATGCCTACATTTTGTGACAGCTCTTCATCTTTTTAAACTGACACAATTTTGTTATTTGAATTTATGATGCAACCAGACTTGAGTTTATATTCATAACAGGAACAAAACTCTGCCGCAGTGAGGTGGGATTCAGCACCTGAGAAGTGAAATGCAGGGCTAAGCCCACTTATGTTGCAGTTGCCCTCAGATGGATTCGGTCCCACGCTGCAGATACACACATATTTGTAGAGTCTGTCTTGACCCTCATGAAGTGGTATGGTGCCAAAATGTGCATAACAAATACTGTACTAGACGTGCATATGCAAAAAGAATGAATTGGCCTTTAGGGTGGTGCTCCCAGAGGTCTGATCTAGTTTGATGTTATACAACTACTGTAAAGCTGATTTTGTGTTTCTGTGCATTCTAACTCTCTCAGTCTTTTCTGCCTACAAACTAGCAACAGTAACCTTGCTCACTAAAAAAGCATTTATTGTAGAGCTGAGATCTAGTTAACCTTTTTTAAGGGTTACGATATAAATCAAAAGTATCAGTACTCCTTACATACGTTCATCTATAGATTGTAAGCTAAGGTTAAATAAGATAAGAAGAGTCTATAAGGGGTTCAGAAAAACCTCTTCAAGCTGACCAGAACATACCTTGAGTATTTTGGGGTTGTTGTCTTTGGTGTCTGTTTGTGCGAGTCATCCAGAATCAGTGTGTATGTGTGTGTGACAGTCAGTTTGTGGCTGCACAGTACATGTGTGTGGGGTCTGCCTTCATGCAATCTACATCAGCAAACAGGAGGGGACGAGCGATTGCAGCTTAAAACCAGGTGTTCCACAAACAGGCTGAGGGCAAAATGTCAGCAAGGGCACAAGCCAGGATCTGTACGTTTTTTCATCTAGAAAAAGTGCTGACACATTCTAGTAAATCCAAGAGCCCTTTAACTTACTCTGTGGAAGGTACAGTGTGGAAGGTAGGCTACAGCATACTAGATAGAAGATAGCTGTATCTAGGTCCTGTCTTCTTCTGCTATTGTTTTAGATAGGCTCAAGTGTACTTCCGGGTGTGAGATGTGACAGTTGTGTTTTGAGGATATATGCTACGTCAAGAAGGTCAAGAAGAACATAGCCAGAAAGCTTGAATGACAGCGCAATGCGGAGTGTATCTTGACCTGCTAAATTACTGAATTATGAAGGCCAGATGTGGAGTTGTGTCAGACACACATGCAAAGGTATACACATACACTCCCACAAGTAATATACAACCTCTCCATTGGGTTATCCACAATCCCCCACCAAGCCATACAGCTTTTCCCAAAGCAAACAATGTTTACTGACTAAACTCTGAGGTGTTTTATCTTTTTAAAAATAGTTGAGGAACTCTCTATCTAAATCAGTGTGTCTCCTCTGCCGCTTTACTTCATTATGCTGTCTGTGCTGTTGTAAGTGGAACATGACGCAGAGGAACATAAGATGGAATGGTTTCACTGTTAGAGTGAGTTACAATTGCAATATTGTAGTAGTAGTATGGCCTCTATTTTAATAATGTATGATAATGTATGTAATTTATAAAAACAAAAAATGTCCAATGGATGTATATTGTGTGCCCTGTACTGTTTCATTCAGAATGATCTGCTATGTGTGTGTTTGTCAGAAATAATTCCTGCTTCAGTAAGCAATAGAGTGTGACACTATTTTAGCTTCACACATGCGCACACCATGCATTCTGCCATCATGATCAAGACTTGAATCCACAGCTTACAGGTGGTGAACATGCAGCATGCTCTGCTAGACACTCTGTTTAAATAAAATGACTTCCCGACACTGTTCTTCTTTTCTGCCTGCTTTTGTTCCACCCCTCTCTACTGTTGAAGAACCAGTGAACATACTTTTTCACTCACTTAGAAAAAAATGTGAATAAAGGGAAAGGAAATTTCAAACAAAGTGAAATCTCCTGCATGCACACAGTGTGACAGTGACAGTTGGAGTTTGGCGCAAAGGTCGTTAGCAACACAGCCTGCTTCGCCTTCCTTTCTATCTAAATGAAAAGTGTCACTGGGTGTAGGGTCCACATGCTGGGGTGAAAATTGAGGACTTTGGACCAACCCGTTTCGTGGATGTGATTGTTTGGACCAGGGCCCGAATCAGAACGCTCACCTAGATCTGGCATAGAAATGAGAGATGGGTGGGTCTGAAAGGCTGGAGGTGGAGACCGGGTGACCAGGCTCATGCTGCTGTCACACAGTGACAGGAGCACTAGATAAGATGCTCAGTTGTGTCACCGACAAAACCACAAAACTGGTTCTCTCACTTTGGACTCTTTTGTCATGATAAGCACATTTAAGAATTATGGTAAAAGAGGTAACAAACTTGGAGATTGTGCACACAGTAACCTCAGCTGCTATAGTCTTCTTTAACTCTTCCCGGGACTTGACCCTGTTGTCTCCTCTCTTTCACAGTCTGCAGTCAACCTCTCTGTGTGCTTAGCCATTGGTATAGTAGATGAGGCACAGTAACCTCCTTTAGCCTGGTGTCCAGACTCCTTGAGAGGGCTATTAGCATGCCTCAGTGAGAAAATGACAGATACATAAATGGTGTTAACCAGGAGCTTCCCCTTTTCCTGTCTTTCACTGTGCTTACTCAAGCGGTCAAAGAGTGGGAAGAGCGAAGGATGCAATAGATTCACATTTTTAGCTGTGTTAAAACACTTATACAGTTAGCAAAGGCACAGATGGCTTTCAAGTGTAACACGTAAAGGTGCTCTCCATATAAAAGGCCATTAACTCTTTTGTTACACTTGATTCTTAATTTGATTGCATTAGTCTTCATTAGGATTGGCCTGTGGCTGTTATGGGTCACAAATCTACCTTATCTCAGTTCACATCCTAAGTTTACCGCTTGAAATCCACACGCTGCATAACTGAAGAGATCTGCATTAGCCACATTGTTACACATTAACATTATATTTTTAATTGTAATTAATTTGTTTTATCAACACATGCTAATATTTATACATTTCTTTAGCACAGACACATTAAAACAATAATTCAATTAGTACATTTAAAGATTCAGTAATTCAAAAACATGAGCATTGTCCAGGACCACATGGTAAATCTATTTAAGTGTTTTGTTATTTTGCCCAATTATCTTCTCAGTGTGGGAGTGTGCTGACTAGCACATCACTAATGGTCCATCAAATTTGGTGAACTAATGCAAGGCCATGAGGCCATCTGGAACAGGCTTGCTTGTTGTTCCTAGAATCAAGCAAGGTGAAGCAGGATTTAGTTTCTGTGTTTCTATGTGATAAGCACAACACGCACACAATCCAACTGTGGATTTGGAGAATAGTTAGTTACAGCCTAAAGCATCTCCTAGGCTTCTGTAATGCTCATGGGAAAGACAGTGAAAAAGTTTTCTTTTTCTTAATTTTATGTGTATATAAATAATTACAATGTAGTTTATAAATTCCATTTTCAACTTTACCTTACTAAAAGTTGATTTTTCACTTACTCTGTTAGAGGTTGACTTGATTGCTTCTAGGTACAGTATGAAAAAGGCTAAAGTGGTTTGAAACCACATTCAATGAAATTATATGTAAAGGCTAAATAACAGCTTTGGATGGGAGGGCATTTCATTGTTCAACAGTATTGATGGGTTGACCTCTTAAGAAACTTATTTTACCTCATATTATACAATAGGCCAGACAAGTGGCTATAGTTTAACGTGATGCTTAACGGAAGGTCATCTGTGCCAGTAGTGATGCCATCCTGGCTGCATTATTGACTTACATACATTATATGGAGTTTCTTTTTGCTTTTTCCTTCCTACCCAGAACTCAGACAAAAACATACAACAGCAGGGTGGTGCTGACTGTTTGTGAGTCTATGGGAATCATTTGTTTGATCCACAGGTTTGTGTAAGTCTGTGTTTGGTGTCCCTAAAGGGTTTACTTATTCGATTTGGGAATCTAGTTTTTTGCAGGCCAATGATGCAGTTTGTTCAAACACTCTTACGCAATCAAAAGCTCTTAAGCAATTTTTCTCAGTGTTACCTTGTGCAGGCTGCACCTGCTTTTGAAATTTTCCTGGCACCAGTGTGGGAGAAGAGACCTGGAACTGAGTTCAGGAACTCGTGTAATTGGTTATTTTTGACTCCAAACCCCAACTCCATGTGCTCCCAGGAATAATGTTTTCAGCCTGTGCTCCCCATTGTGCTTGGGTGTGCCCTGTAATGCCAATGCTGGTGATCATGAAAAATGCAAAAAATCCTTGGCCAAACCCATAACGCCTTTGCCCAGAGAAATTACTTCTATACTTTTCCTTACAAAGAAGTAGTATACTTAAAGTTTATTTTATTAAGTATACTTAAGTATATGTAAGTATGCTTCAGTTTTACAATATTGGTCAGTTTGCTTTTATGAAGATGTGAATCACTTTTAATTTCCACAGTGTATAAAAGTGGTAAATATCACTTAACTATCCTGGAGGTATAGGTTAAATGATTGTGTCTCTTTATATGGAACTGAGACACTGTCATCAAGCCAATCAAGTAAATGTCCTAATCAATTGTATTGATGTGAGAGGATCCCTTGTGGGACTCGGTTAAACATTGTTCTGTCAGCTTAAGACTTTAGTTTCCTGGAGTGTGTACTTATGTTGATTACCTGCTGCAGTGTATGTGTCAACTAATGATCTCGGCTGGAGTCAGATCAGAAGGCCAGCTGTCACATAGGGAGGCATGAAGAAAAGCAAGAGTGTGTGATGGACGGTGATGGAGGAAATTGTGTGGGTGAAAGAAGGTGGAACAGGACTATTAGTGTGAACTCTCACCTTGCAGTTCAGGCAAATGCTTTGTCATAGGGCTTAGAAAGAGGGGAGTGAATATGTGATCTGTTTGGATAGATGCAGCCAGGTGGCCTCTTAAGCCACATAGATGATCCATCTTAACTCTGTGCTTCAATATCACGGACGAGCTTCCACATACTGTACATGTATATTCATTAAGCTCAGCTCAAAACAGCAGGTTTTCCATTTTTTCACTGCTTGAATGTTTAACTTCTGAGCGTCCGTTGCAATGACATTGACTGTTCTAACATTAGCTTCACAACAGCTTTAATCACTTCACCACTTTGTTGCATTTCAGGTGTTAACTGTGGTGTGGTAAACTTTTACATTACAGTAAATTGCTACATTACCAACTCCACCAAGTCTCTGGTGTTTGCTTTTAGCAGACCAGTGACAGTGGATGTAACAGTGGACGGTGACATGGTGGGTACTGTACTGTTTCTGTTGTTGTGACTCATGAGAAGCTTTCTAGTGCAACCAAAGTGGCACAATTGCTAGAGAACATCTAATTTAGCTGTAAAGCAAAACTCAGAAGCTCTTATATAAATAATATATATAAATACCAAATACACCCTTTGTGAAAGAGCCAGCTCCTGTGAACTATTAATTATAACTGGAGGAATATTTATCTCCACGTGACCCCCTTTTTTTGGCATTCATTTCACAAACTGATTGCATGAAAGGCTCCTGTGTCTTCAGAACTGCTGAGGTCATCACAGACTGAATAACTTTTTGATTGTGGTCAAGATAGTGGTTCCGGGGTTTGATGAAAACAGCAATTTCTTTCACAGTGCTCAGGTTTCAAAGGTTTTGAGTTATTTTGCAATAAAATAAAATATGTGTATATGTACACATGAACACAAAAAGTGCCTACAAAGATGGTTCAGTCATTATCTCATTAACAGTTGTTTGCATTTAGACTAATCAGGCTGGAACATGCTTGACTTTGACCTTCTTTAGTCACCAGTTACTTCTAGCTCAGTCACACCTTCACACAAATGCACCTACACTCGTCTATTGATCTGGACGGTAATAAAATGTGTTGCTGCTGGTACTGTCACCTGCCCTTACTCTTTCCCCCTCACCACTGACTGTGAGAGGCTGGTAAAAGACAATGGTGTTAAAACAGTGAGTGCGCAGCTCCATCTGCACCTCTCTATGCCAAAGCAACTGTGAAGGTTATGAAAAGTTCTCCTGCTCTATAGCTTGTCTCTATTTTGCCTTTTTATCTCTCTCAGCCCAGTTTAATGACCCAAAGAGACGATTTGGACAGACAGAATAATTTTCTTTTTGATCTGTTCCTGTGTTCATTGTCCCAGTTTAGCTGTAACTTGCTATGTTTATTATACTAACAACTGCAGAAATTACTTTCACCTTTCAAAGCGTCAACAACTCTTGTCCACTGGCTGTTTGCTGTGTGTGTCCTCTATTTTAGAAAAAGGAGCAGTAAAAAGCCTTAAACAGCCCCTCATCTCCAGTTCAGGTCCTTTTAGACTGGAATTATTTTATGAAGGCAAGATAGAAAAACCTGTAGAGTTTCTAATTAATTGTGTCCTTTAGAAAAAATAGTCTGCTGACATCAGTGCATTTGATTGACGCAAATAATGATTTGCACGTGTGCTGCACATTTGAAGCAAACCAAACTCTTTGCAGAGCATGTTTTAACAAAAGAGTTACACTGTATATCTGTTTCAGGTAGCTACTGTAGTGAAGTTCTCAGGTTAATGATGCAACCAAGAGGTAACTCTGCCAAAGTGAGGGAACGTACATGCTGGCCCCTGTGGACACACAACCACAGGGCATCTCTTATTGACACTGACGCAAAGATACAGAGGAGGGAAATGTTGAATTCTGCAACTTACTTAAAGGAGCAGTGCAAGAACTCAAACCTAAACTACTTTATAAAATAACAGCATTAAAGGCACACAGAGCTGATGTTTCCTCCAAAACAAAAGATTGAGATATGATCAAATGTTGCTCCTGAATTGCTACATTTCTTAAAGAGGTCTGGAGTAATTAAGGTTTGTATCTGGCTGATTTACAGTACAATGCTGATTTAATTACCTACAGTATAGTTCTCTCTACTTTTCCATTGATATACAGCCTTTCATTTCACCTGTTCAGTGTTAGAATGACCGGTTAAGGCAAAGGGATGAGGTTTCCTAAAACATCTATTAACAGATTTTTAAGTGCACTCAGGTAGGGCTTAAAATTACAGGCTCAAAATAAACAGTGAAATAAACCAGAATCTTAGTAATGAAGTTTAACCAATTCACATGGTACATTAATTCATAAAAGATACAATAAATCTCTCTTGGCACATGCCATTGATAAGACTCCTGACATATTTCATAAATAACCTAGAAAATGCATTTCAGTTTTTTTGTGCCTTTTACTTGTGCAGCCCAGGATCTTTCTAAACCCGCCAC